>JARJEB010005570.1:0-15593 GCA_030264535.1 Liometoxenus newtonarum
TGTAAGTTTGAAAGCCATACTGCAGTATAAAAATTAAATTTTGTCGTCGCGGATAAAGTATAGTATTCAATTCGCCCATAATGCAGGCAATTTATTAATACGCTCGGGCTTTACAACACTCGGCTACGCTTCGCTCCGCCTCGTGACGTAATCTTGTCCTCGCGTATAATAGCCTGCATTATGGGCTCATTGAATAATATACTATTAATCATCATAAATTATTATTATTATTATTATGCTTTCCATTATTAACTCTGAAATAACAAAATCGCTTAATCTGAAGCTCATACATTAATCAAATTTTAGTATGTGGATATATTTAGATATCCATATACTAAATCGTATCATGTATAATAAGTAATACGTAGTATCTACGTACCTATACTTACTTAATCACTATGGTAGGTATACTCTGTATTATGTTACACTATTTACTTAAGAAATGAACTACATATGCAAACAACTAATAAATGATTAAGAAACAAGAAGTTTGCTCAGCGGTGACAAATTATTTGCAAAAAGAATTGTTTACATTATTTACAATTTGTTTACAACAAAAGTTACGTATTTTTACAATTGTGATTACCGTTATAAGTCTATTTTGCATTTAACTTAAGTGAATTACACTGCAAATAAGCAACTGTAAATAATTCAGTCTTCATTATCATTCCATTGATGCATCGCATCACAAGACTACTTTTATTTCAAAATTACTAGAAAAGTGGTAGCAATGTAGCATTTTCTCATTCGTTGATACTATTAATTTATAGAATTAATATCGATCTTCTAAGAGTTGTCCCTGATAAAAAATAAACCTTTGATTGTATAATTAAAATTTCTACCTTCACGTCGTGTTACTTGTAACCACAAACTGAACATGAATAAACAACAAACAAAAAATCATCTAAGCTCAAATATTCCAGCTATATAAAACTTTCCACTTCATGTAGTACTTGTATCACTTTTACCATAGACATGTACCGTGCGGCATTTAAGTAAATATAAACAATAAGCATTAGTATTTTGCTACTAAAGTTTAAATGAATAGCGTTTGTGCTTGTTATTGGCTGAACATGCCAATGTTATTAGTGGTTTTGACACTTTACATTAATTTTCAATAAGAAAAAACATCAGTAGTTTAAGTGCTCGACATGACTATTTTGACTACCCGTGATAGATGCTGTAGTAGTCTGTATTTGAAGTGAAATTGAAATCCAAACAAGTATTTGTTGATATTATAAATTTGAACAACATTTAATTCTATTTGGAACAACACATTACTTTCATTTTTACTTTCCTGCCATTGTACCGAAGATATAAAAGGAAAGTAATGGTTTCCGGCGAAATCTTAATGGTTGAGAGTTTGACGTATCTCCTTGATGCCAGGTTATATTGTATCTTTGAATGTGGGTTTCTGTGTGTGTCTGTGTGTTGAGTGTGAACAAATTTTCGGCCAAACGGCGAAACGCATAAGTAAATAGTATTTTCAACTTCCTACAAGGTTTGCCTGTAACATTTCTTAGTAAGACTAGTTGTGAGAAAACGCTCTAAATTCAAACTTTATTTGAATAAGTTTAAGTATAACTGTAAAAATTGTTAATTTAAACCAATATAGGATGCGGTAACACGGAAAGATATACGGTGTTAGTCGTACTGGTATATTTATCATATACAAAATATATTAATTACTTATTCGAAAAATTGAAGTCCAAGGAAAATGTTTCATAATTGCTTGAAACTCTAGGTAAAATTTAAACTGCATTATTTATATGGCATATATATTAAATACAAATGCAAATTTAAAACTTTATAAATAACCGGACTTTCAGTGTATATTTATAAAATAAGAACTTCTGTTCCTCTGCTAGTTCGTTACTGATACCTGTTTGGATAACCAACCATTAGTCTCTAAATTGAATCTGCAGGCTTTCTATTTTCATTTTCAATACATTAATCTATCGACACAAGCGCAATCGTGAATAAAGATCGTAGACACATCAAGTTCAAATCGTGAATTGTAGCGAAAACATGAAACGAAGATACAACCGAAGATAAAACGAAGATGCAAACCAAGAAACTATAAGAAGTACATTCGTGCACACCACCAATTCAATTCAACTTGTTTTATTATTTTCTATTTACTATTACCATTAGACGTAAGTACTAAATACTTGTACAACGTGTCCCTGTTTGAAATACATTACAAACAAGACCGGAGAAAAGTAAATTCTCACAAGAGAGAAAGATTGAATGCGAGTGTTTTCTTGGCTTGGTTTCTCGAATCTATTTATAACATTACGAAATTTTGAAAATGAACGATGAAGGAACTAAAGAATAACTTAAACAAATTGTATGCTTACTTCGTTGTATGGTTTAGTATACTCGAAGATAAATTACGCCGTTTATATAAAACGTTTTCAATAAACAATAAAGTTAACTTTAAGGAACGTTAATTAATAGAAAGGTGCGAACATTATATAGTACGCAGTAATGTTGCTTGAACGAATATAGAATCGATTTCCGTTTAATTTAACAAGTAACGATGTCTGTGACGTTAAATTTATGTTAAACAATATTAATTAATTAATTAGTCAATTAACAATTGCATGAATTTACATCCTTGTGCATATCCTCGCGCAAAGGTATCAGAAAATAATTATTTCTTCCATGCCAGCTCTTTTTCCTCTTTGACAACAAAACTAAAACAGATTGCTTAAATGTGAAAATCTACTGTTTTTGAAGTGATTTTCGTTTGCTTATGAATATAGACAGTACCTATAAGCGCGCTTTTTAAGATCTCCCATAGCGATTGACACAGAAAACTTTTTCAGGTCGTATTAATGGGTGCGAATTTTAAAACGCAAAAATACTATTACTTGATACCATTTTTACTACTGTTTAAAAAAAATAAGAAAATTCAATGTTTTGAATTTTTTATGGTATAGGGCTATAGCGTTATAGGCAGATAATATTCTTATGAGCGAGCACGAGCAAACAGCGAAGCGAGTGCGAGTAATAAAACGAGTGAATAAAACCATTGTTAACGAAAAGTGTTGCAAACCCACATATTTTAGAAACAATATCTTACGAAATCACCACTGTTGCATGTGAACAAGCCGAACGCAGAGTCAAACGGTCTAACGTCAAACGCAAGTCACGCAAGGTTACACGTCGAACGATCTCAAAACGTATGCAATCCAAACAACAATACAGTATAAAAACATAGAACGAGACAGAAGGAGATGGACTGTAGTGTTAAGTTACGCAACAGTTTTAGGTATTTTAGTTCTGTTAGGGAACCCCTTACGCAACTGCGCTAGCACAATTTCCGTATATAACATAGTAGGTTATATCTTTTATGCTTTTACTGGTAATTGTTGTTTGGGTTACATACGTTTCGAGACTATTCGACGTATAACCTTTTGACATTTGACTCTGCATTCGATTTGTTCACAAGCAAGAGTAGTGATTAAATTGGTATATACTGTCTCCAAAATTTGATTATGGGTGTGAAAAAAATAGTGTTTGCAACTTTGTGCGTTAAGAAGTGTCTCATTCGTTCGCTTTATTACTCGTAACTCGCCATGCTCTTGCTCGCAAAACACTCGCCCTTCTTAACGCAACTCGTTGCGAAAATTACTACAATTTATGTTACAGAATTCGCACGAGCGCAATAGAATAAGAACACTGACCGATTATATCCCTAACTCACGGCATATGTTGTTTTGGTTGCATACGTTTTAATGAATGGAGAATTATGGGTCCTCCCTCCATTCATTAAACCTGAATAATTAATTTACTAAAAAAAAAATAGTTTTCTATTTTTTAAATTAAACTGCACCTATACTGCTAAGTTTTAGAAAGTATTCAATTAACTGATTTTATAAAATACGCTAACCATTCATACCTTTTTTCGGGTTTGGAAATTGTCATGTATATTTTATAGTTACTGCCGTAAGTTACAGAAATATTGTGTTATTGTAATCATTTGTTTTTAGCGATTGGATTTTTAAAGTTTAAATTCAAGCTGTGTTGGAGTTCTTCGTACTCCTTGTTTGTTTTAGATTTCTTGAAGAGTTACTTGTTTACGACGTTTTAACTTTCTCTCGGACGGTGGTAAATCGACAGCAAAAATCGGTACGCGTTTAACCGCACATTCAGAAACACCAACAATTCAATTTTTTGAAATATTAGTGCTAATGCTCTAATACGTAGAAAGCATTTTGCAGCTGGAAAATCTGGAAATTTTCAGGTGTGAATTGATTTTGGCAGTTTCACGCAAATTTTATTCCTGCAAGCATAATAATGCATCAGTTCTTTTCTTAGCGTCTATATTCAATATAAACTCGTACGCAAAGCTCATCAAGGATTATACACAGCGAAAATAAAATATACCAATGAAAAAAGCCAACGAAATAGTATAGCCTTAACAATAACTTTACAATTTTTATTAGGACATAACATTACTGTGAAACTATTAAATTGCTGCAAAATAATTTCGTTTACCTACATTGTTTGCGAATGTTATATGCAGAATGATCAAAAATGAATGGCATCCAGGTAAGATGATGTGAGGAATTGATAATATAAATAGGCTAAAATCGTTATTGGATGCATACGTTTTGAGACTGTTCGAAAGTACCTATAACTTGCATTTAACTCTGAATTCGGCTTGTTCACAAGCAACAACATGATTTAAATTGGTATATTGTGTCGAAAATATGGGCGGGGATTTTGTAACTCGGAGTGAAAGTCTGCAAAAGTATATGACATCATTGTCTACACAACATGTGAGGCCGTAACGACAAAACCAAAGATATTGTAAGGATAGACGAGAATGCTCATATGTCGCCGTGTGGAGGTGTGTTTATCCAGGAAGGCAAGAGAGGGCAAATCGTGCCTATGGGCGAAACAAGGGAGAGACAAAGAAGACATTCCCCCGGCACTGATGGCAAAGCGGCATTCAGCTAGCAATCCATTTCTTTCCGTCTTGGCTAAACATAACGAAGCTGCCAATGCTCTGTTTATCCTTAGAGGGAGAATGCCTTTTAAGTTTTGAAACTGACCGCTTTATTGCCCTGACCCAAACATACACACCTTTTAAGTTTTGAAAGGTAGGTCTTTTAAGTTTGGCTTATACCTGGCATACTTAGTTCGGTTTTGGTGGCTTGCCACCCAAACCGAACGGTAAGGGGGTTAGTCCTTATTGGGGTTAACGAGAAGTTAGTGGTAAACACACAAAACGTACTTGGTTTTAGCGTACTTGCTTTGGTTTTTGAACCTTTTCCTTGGGAATCTAAAGGTATATATCCTTCTGGCTTGTCCTGACCTGTCCACTTCTTACCTGGTCTGACCCAAATGGCCTATCATAAAATATTACTCTTTGTCATAAAGTGAAACAAAACTTAAAACGCCTATGGCCTCCTTACAATGTGTTTGGACAAAACACACCCCCATGGCTTCATATTCGTTTCTTTTCGCCTGGTTTTCGCTTGTTATGTTTTCTCCTTATAACCTTGCAAGTTATGAACAAGGCTGACATTACACTTTTTCCCCTCTTTCTTGTCGATTTATAAAACTCTGCCCATGATGTGTGTGCAACGTATTTGCGTATAATAAATATACCATATACAATGATTTTAATACAACACTGCCAGATAATGACAAGATATATAGTCATCACAAAACAAAAATAGAACTGAACAGTTGGCACGCAGTTTTGACGACTTTTTAATATTCCTTTTCACTTTTGTGACTATATAATAAAATATCTGTGAGCTATGAGCAATTGTAAATTTTCCACATGAACCTATATAGCAAAAGTGTGCCATTCCATAGTGAAATTTTCCAGTGAACTGTTTTCAAATAAATAAGGAATAAATTCAATAATTTGACAACATTCTTGACATCTCCCTATAGAGTATAGTCCAGGAATGCTGTCACAAAAGCATATATAAATTTACTTCAGCCAAAATGATCCTATAGAGTTTTTTCCAACCAGGAGCATCTTTATTATCATCATGAAGTGAAATTCAATTTTTCACATTTGAATGAATTCATAGCATGTTGCGTATACGCAATGTTCGCAGCTAAAATAAACGAGTCAAACTCATGGCAGTAATTTTTATGATCACATAAAAACAAAACTGTCAGTTGTCAATTACAATAATCATCAAAATAGCTCTCTCGTGGTGTGTCGTCGTCCGTACCACATCCCCACAGTCTCACCGTCCATCGGTGTGTCTTTAGCAATACAAATCCGAAATCCCCACTCTTATGAGTTTGACTCATTTATTTTAGTAGCGAACATAGGACATTATATGTTCGACGATAAAATAAACGCACGGTATATCGACTTAAATGTTCAAAATAACTGGCTAAAATAGAAAAATTTTCGATACACATGAAACAAATAGATGATTTTATGACATAAGTAAAGAAACTGTTAAATTGAACTATCTTCTATATATGGAGCAAACGAGTTACAATTAAATCGCCGCACATTAGATGTTGACTTAAATTGATAGATGTTGACTTAAATTGACTTTCGTGTTTCCATGTAGGTGCTCTTTTCATATAGCTTCTTTAATAACTTCACTAATTTTCAAAATACAAATACTGATTTAGTTGATTAGTTCTTTAATTTCTAAAAAATATTAATAGCTTCAATATTTCTAACTTGGTGTTTTCATTCTGCATATTAAGAATATTTTATTAAAATAAAGGCATGCATTTTGCAGATAACTATAAATTAACGTTCACTCAAATGGGTGCTATTTGCTTCCAGTGCATGACGGCCACTCGTTAAATTTACAATTTGTAAGTATAAATACTATAAATACAACGCTCACTTTTGTTCCCGGTAATAAAACACAATAATTTCGAACAGATTGGGATTATGCATTTTGTTGTCAATTGGTAATATGCAAAGGAATACTTACAATATATCTACATTTTGTTTACGGTTGAGACTATATATTATTCGGGACAGTGCACCCACAACAAAATATAGCACATAATTCCTTGATTTGGAAGTTTATCAACTGAATCGACAAAGCAATGTGACATAAGTAAGAATTAAATGCTATCATACAGTTGAATCTGTCGTATGCCTTTGTATACAGTCAATTTATTTATCGTGTGGCCATAGGGATTTAAATGTTAAAAACTGTAGGTCATGTTAACGGGTCTCCTGCTGAATAGTTTGCAATGAAAAACGTCACACTCTTAATTTGGACCATTTTTAATCCATTCTGATGATAGTGATGATTTTTAATACCGACCATTGTCCAATTGTTTCGGAGAAATTAAAAAATATATATATATTAAAATTTAAAAATAACATGGTAGGCAACAAAATTAATAAATCGGGAAGGGTTCGCACCGCACAACTTTCTGGCCATATTCAATACGATTTCGTATAACTCGTTGATTATAATAGAATTTTAGTGTTATAAAATTCTAATCAATCACACTTTCACTTTCCTATCAAAATTGCTTTTACGGTCGACAGAAAGTTGTGCGCCACGAACCCGTACCGATTTATTTAATTTAGATGACATTTAACGTCAATTTCAATATTGTAGTATATATTCATATATTTATATTCAGAGTTTCAGTGTGATGGGAGCAGCATTGTTCATTTCAATTCTTATGCTAGTGATTGTTATGGGATTGTTGAGTTGGACGTTTTGGCCTACAAGTGAAGGTGTCTTATTTACCAGCCGATTTTGTTTATTTTTACTCCAGGTTCATTCTGGAGGAATAGCTGCCCAGATACCAAATTTCAGACAGATACGACGCTTGGTTTGGCCGCAATTTTGTACACACGCACACTCCTTCGGTATGTGGCCGGAAAGTAAAAACAAAAATCAGGTGCTGATCATGCGTTGTACTAAGCGCTAAGGTAATAGACTTAGTTTTCTTTTGTAGCATGCCTTTACCAATTAATGAATGCAATTAAAATCAAATTTTATTTTGATCCATAAAAAAAATTATCTTTGAATTATTAGATATTTATCTAGATTATATTAAATTATCTTATACCTTTATCTAGTTTGTTAAACTAGAAAATACCTTTTATCCGAATCTGGATAATATATGAACGTTTAATTCGTTAGCTTATCCAGATGAAATTCAGGTTATCTTTGCACAACACTAAAGGTAACGCATATTACTAATCCATTAACACAAGAAGAAGTGTCCTTGCCAAATCTTATAGAAAATTAAAAAAAAATCGGACAATATATCACTACGCTAAAATCAATATTTAGCCAGATATATGCAAATCAGCCGATAGCTGCCTTTTTTTCTGGGCAGGGTTGTTTATTTTTGCTCCAGGTTCAAGTTATATATTTATACGTTGCTTGGTTTGCATGCGACTTTTTTCACACACAAACACACGCATGCACACACACTCACACACACACACACACACACAGGCGCGCGAGACTATACCTTCAGTAAAGAGTCGGAATTAAAAAAAAATAGGATTGGTGAGATCCGGATATACATATTGAAACCGCGACCCATACATTTTCGCGTTAAAGCAGCGGTAACCTTTTATACCTTCTGTATATGGTCGAAAAACAAAATTTTTTGTTGAATCCAGCTGTGGACAGGTAAATACGCGAGTATACTAATTATAAAATTTATTACAAATTTTATACCACAGGAACCCTGTTATTTTGTATTTTATTTGCGATTATTAAACCTAGTCCTTGACTTTATCTACCGTATATCCCAGAATGCTGTTTCAGAGAGGATTTTTTTGTGTTTTAAACTTGAAGGAAATTTTTTTAGTCCTACTTGCTAAAACTCCCAATACAGTTTATATTTCCAGTAAAACATGTCCTTAATTTTAGCAAACAAAAAATTCTCTCTTGAAATCCTGTGACCTACGGTATATATGTAATTCTGAAATGCACATTTTATCCGGTACGATTTTAATTAAATTTTATATTTTCATAATTAATTGTCCCCATTTAAAAGAAAACATGTTCAAACACTTCTTCCTCATAATACACTGGCAACGCTAATGCTTTGGCAATATCGTTATCGTCACAATTTTCTAACTCGTCCTGATAGCGTTCAAAGTCCTCGAGTCTGTTTTCTTCATGTTGTCTGAATAAAATGTCAATGGTTGGTCCTTGAAATTTTCCCACAGCAAACGGTGGCACAGAATCAGTTATGACTAGTTGCATTCCTTTGATTGTTCTGTCTACAAATTCACCCATTAAGAATTGTGGTTCTTGAGGTGGACATCTGCCGAATATATAAAATAAATAACTGCCACAAGACCAACTGTAGAATCCCACTGGAGAAGTAATTGATTCAGCAAAGTAAAAAGGTGCTCTGTGATGGTTACAAGCAAAATATCCTAAAAAGTACATTTCATACAATCTATAATAATTCAAACATCTATAAAATTTGTTTTTTGTGACTTATTTCATATTTGGCAATTTTTAAATCTTGTTAAATCGGAAAATGTCTATCTTTTCCTCAGCCATTAGTAAACTTTAAAAATTCTTACGATTATCAGCCCAACAACCTGGTTGAACAATACCACCATTACAATAAAAATCAACATGCCCACATTGTTCTACTTTGCCCTGAAAGAAAGCATTCGTGTGTATTACATCAACAAATTCAGCGTCCGAAGCATCTAATTTAGCAACATTATCAACAGTTGCAAAACCTGGTAAAGCGGGATCCAACCCAGTAATTCGTGGTAATTTATACGGAAGCAAGTGATTTGCCATGAATGCGCATACATGAGCACCTGGAATAACAAAATTAAAACTCCAACCCAACAAACATTGAACAAGAAGAACCTAAACTAAATCCGATTACATGAATGTCATTAACGCCAATTTCACGCAATCGTTGTACCAAAAACGAAGAGCATCGACCCGCAAATCGAGCATTCCATACTGCCGCTGGATAGCACGGTCCTTGTGCAAGTGGACTCCAGTCAATAGCAAACACGTTGTAGTCATTTTTTAACAGATACTCTATTGTTGAAATATTTGTATTAAAAATTAAACAATCAGTCAGAATTACTGAACATGCAAATAGTTTAGTTGCTGTAGTAAGTGATAATTGGAACTTACGATTTTTCACTTCCACCAATGCACTAATATACATATCAGAATTATATCCATGAATAATAATTTTTGTCGGATGACTGATGTTAAATGCTGATCTGGAAATATTTGAAGCGCTTGGCTTTGCACCAATATGAATTAGTTCGGGGATATCATTATGTCTTCTTGTATACAGATAATATGCAACATCATTGTGTGGACATTCTCTGCAATAATTAATTATATGATGATTAAATTATATGATGATTAAATATTTAAAAAAAACAACGTTTTGCATATACCAATATATACCTTGATAAGACGACAATGCACGGTCCAAACCCTAATGAATCCCTTCGCTCTTGTCTGAAATGTGGACCCAAAATATGTTCATTCCCTAATGTTGGGTCCAATGGCACAATAATTTCGGAAGAATTATATAATCCTAATAAGAAAAAACAACGCCATAAATCACTACTATTCCAAGTGTTAATATTACATTTAATTCTTTTGAATTTATTTCACACTAACCAAAATTCACACCGAGAATAAATAATACAGTAAGTTTACTTTTAGTATCCCCACCTTGGACACTAAATTGATAATTTTTCATTATGAATCGGAGAAATTTCGATAAAATTTTCTTTGTTTTGGCACCAATTATATTTAACACAACATATGCCTTATACCTATAGCTAAATAATGTTAAATTTAATTCACTGAAGGTGCATATTGGTTATGAGACGACAATCAAGCATAATCAAGACTGTTCCGATTTATAGAGGGGCAATCAGTATCAATATGCAGGTGGGGATTGAAATACATTTTTCAATTTAATTGCAAATAATTTGTATGCTTTCTAATTAAAAAACTAAATGCAAATTCTTTTAATCAATCTATTGTATTACTTAGTCAAAATTTTGGGTGTTTATCAGAATACTATTAATAAATTCCCTATTATGAATGCATAATAATATAAAGAATCATAAGAATAAAACCCGATGATTTAATTTATGTGGAATGCAAAAGATATACACAGTAAAACGTATACTCTGAAGAAGTTAATATGCAAGACGTGTATGCAACAAAAAACTGATCGCCATTTGCGATCAAATATATTAACGGCATACAGTTACTTGGGCCAGTAATACTAAAGCAAAATATTTATAAAACTTGATGTCCCCATAAAACATCATTATGATTGATCGCCACAACTTAACTAAACAAGGACGCAACAATTTCAATCGTAGTTTTAATTCAGTATGTATTGATTTTAATTTGATATTATTAATAAATTTAATTGGTGTACATAATAACAGTAAATTATTATAACTCGGCGTTCTTGAATCTTGATACTATTTTATATCAAAATAGTACCATGTTACGATTATTGTATCATTACAATATTAAATCTAATTTGTCAATTTCTAAAAATCTTATGTTGCACAGCACACAACTTTCCCATACCTAGTGTTCCACTTTGTATTTTAAAAATAGTCTTTTTCTACACCTATTTAGTTAGTAGATTAATGGGACCTACTACTCACTACCGTGAGTAGTGGATTTTCATTACCCACTACCGTGACTAATGGATTTTTAGAAATTACTGCAATTAAATAATATTGATCGCGTACTAAAGTTCAACAAGATTTAACGAATTTGAAGTGACCGATCGAACTTATCTATATGATCTAAGATCTCGAACGAACGCGAGGGAACCCGAGAAATTCTGTCAATTTCATAACATTGATCGCGCATTTTCGAAGATCACAAGATATAAAAAATTTGAAGTGACCGATCTACCTTATCTATATGATCTAAGATTTCGAAAGAACCCGAAGAAGTCCGACAATGTCTGTATGTGATCGCCCGCCATATTGTTTCACTTGTCAGTTTCGTTGGTTCATCGAGAAATCACAATTTGTTTTTTTTTTGTTAAAAATAGTGCAAGATGCAGAAAAAGCATAGCATTATATTCGCGATTATTGCCATTGTTCAGTCAGATGAATTACTTCATTCGCCTAGCGGCTCGTGGGTTCAAACATCATCTTCGTGAACAATGGCTGTCACAATCGCTCATATAATAATATACTATTATGACTTCGTTAATAGTTTATGCAACAGTTGAAAGGATTCTAACGATCTTCCTTATGGGAATTTCGACACAGCGGCGCTATCCTCTTATCCTTTTTAACGCATACCTGATTTGGCAAATCAATATACCTACGTCGAATATCCTGCTTTGTATGATGTATACTTATTAATATTTATTTCCAAATGTGAAACTGTCACGAATGCACATCCACTGTCACTTTCTTGAAACTCTTTACTCTTTGTACATAACTTAGCGTAGAAGAAGAAGAAGAAGTTATCCTCTGTCTCTTGCCCCCCCCCCCCCCGCCCGCATAAGATGATCGTTAGAATCCGTTGCAACTTAGATTTACCTATGAATCGAATTTCGATACTTTTTTTGACTTTCTTCATCTGCCAAAGTTGAACCCATAGCCGCTTCTAAAACAAGTTTCATCATATTATTAGACTTCTAATTGAGTTTTGATTTGTTTTTGCCTGTAATTGTCTGCAAAGCAGCTTTATGAACATGCGGAACAATATCCACTTCCTTGGCCGAATCATTTTGAAGATCTTCAACGAGTGCGGCGGAATGTTTGTTGAAAACTGCAATAAATCGCCTCAAAATGTTAAAATGGAATGTTGGAGTAATTATTTTTCTTCGCATCTGCCATTTGTCTCCTTTACTTGTAAGCAATCCCTCTCTAAGCCACTCATGCAAAAGCATATATAAGTCACTCTTCTCGTTGTGTTTTATGTTCGACAGGACAATCTGGAAAAAGATAACTTTTGCTTTAAACAATATCCAAAAAAATATATAGCTGCATATACCTGGATATCTTCAGGTGAACACAAAAATACCCCAAAGTAAGCGTTGGACGACCATAATTTATAAATGGGATAATATTGTTTGGACCATTTTCGTAAGTTATTGAAAATTTCAACTAATCAAATAGAATTCGTTAGTGTTGGTTGAAAAGTTGAAAGTGTGGATGAAGTACTCATTTTTAAACTCACCAGAATTACCAAGAATATCCAAGGCAGATCCAATTACGGGGTGCTGTTTTGGTCCAGGTATTTTGTTAATTAATTTAGCCGTTCGACTAAATTTTTGGTAAAATTCAATGATCAACACCAATAACAAGATTGATACCATTAGTACGAACAGTATCAATAGAACATAATGCATTTTCGCTCTTCAGTGGGGAATAAACTAAATTGGATTTAAACGAAAAACATCAATTCGAAAATGTTGTTCGTCTCGTCTCTCTAGTCACACTGTTATTTGTCACAAAAGTGTGTGCTCAAATAATTGGACGAATAAATAAATGGACGAAAGTAGTGAAGTAGAACGGGTACGGAGCCAAAATCTCATGTAATTTTAAAGCAGGGTAAAATCGCATAAAAAATGGTGGGGGTAAAAGTGGGGATAAAATGGTGCGCTTTGATTGGTTGAAGTGTTGGAATGGCAGGAAAATCCTCAATGTATCCTCAAGGTATTCTCATTATATATCCTCAATGTATCCTCATTACCCACAATGTATCCTCATCATCATCGTATGTTACATCAGCCGTATCTTCTATTTTATTTTTATAAACTTCATCAACATTGAGGGTAATGGGGATACAGAGTGGGTAATGAGGATACATTGAGGATACATTGAGGATACATTGAGGATACATTGAGGATACATTGAGGATACATTTAGGATACATTGAGGATACATTGAGGAAACATTGAGGATACATTGAGGACACATTGAGGATACATTGAGGATACATTGAGGAAACATTGAGGATACATTGAGGATACATTGAGGATACATTGAGGATACATTGAGGATACATTGAGGATTCATTGAGGATACATTGAGGATACATTGAGGATACATTGAGGATACATTGAGGATACATTGAGGATTTTCCCGCCATTCCAACACTTCAACCAATCAGAGCGCACCATTTTATCCCCACTTTTAACCCCACCACTTTTTATGCGAACACATCCAGGAAACATTAATGATCCTATAAAATATCTGAAAAATTTACAAAACCTTGCTAACCTTGAGGTATCAAGAATATCACAGGAGCAAGAATAGCAGTAAGTAAGTAACCTTGAAATATCAAAGTAAGTTAGTAGAAAATTGATCGACAGCTTACCCGCGTAAACCAAAAGGGGCATCTTTCCAAAAATTATAAAGTATTTAATAGTAACTATAAAGCTCACCAAATGTTGCTATACGTATGTGATTACTCCAGAACTTCCAAAACAAAAACCCAAACCAAATCCCCCAACACATATTCTCTTCCCAAGTTCACTTACTTATTACATTTTAATTTTTACCGCCCGCCCACAATAATAAATTGTTCCTCTTAATAATGACTTAGATTATCATGGGTACAGTAAATAAAAGTGTTGAACATAAGTGTTTCATTCATAAACACTGATGTTTCAACACTTTCATTTATTGTACCCATGATGATCAAAATAATCATTAAGATGAATTGATGAACAATTAATCATGTGGACAGTAAAAGTTAAAATGGAAAAAGTGAACTTGGAAACTGAATGTAAACGACTGCATGTATCCTCAATATATCCTCAATGTATCCTCAATTTATCCTCAATGTATCCTCAATTATCCTCAATGTATCCTCAATGTATCCTCAATGTATCCTCAATATATCCTCAATGTAACCTCAATGTATCCTCAATGTATCCTCAATTATCCTCAATGTTTCCTCAATGTATCCTCAATATATCCTCAATGTATCCTCAATGTATCCTCAATGTATCCTCAATATATCCTCAATGTATTCTCAATGTATCCTCAATGTATCCTCATTACCCACACTGTATCCCCATTACCCTCAATGTTGATGAAGTTTATAAAAATAAAATAGAAGATACGGCTGATGTAACATACGATGATGATGAGGATACATTGTGGGTAATCAAATACTGAAACGTCAAATACGTATTGTTGTTTTACCATATAATTTGTGGAACAATGTCCTTTTGGTTTACGCGGGTGGTAAAAACCATTAAAGTGAGCTGTCGATCAATTTCTTATTTACTTACTATGATATTCCAAGGTTTTTAATTTTTCACATATTTATCGGTTCCCGGATCTCTTGATAGTGTTTTGATCTGCAGACAAACTGAAATGGAAGTTTCTCTCTTTCTTGGTTTTTTTATTTTATAATGTCTTTTCGATGTAACTAATTAGCTTTTCTTGTTAACCGGTCGGCTGCGAAATAAATAAGATTTGCTTTCCTAAATTTTGTTTTCCTAATATAAATTACCTTATTAATTAACAATTTTTTTCTGACACGAATTAATCTTGAAATATGAACAAATAAACTTGAACTGTGGTGCAACTGTTTCTAATATAAAAATGAAATTTATTTATACATCGATCGAAAGTTATCAGTCAT
>JARJEB010005574.1:0-34871 GCA_030264535.1 Liometoxenus newtonarum
TCTTCGGACAGATTTGTCGGTAATTATTTATTAATTAGACATAGGCTAACGTTTCGGCAGTAACACAAACTACCCTCCTCAAAGCTAAAACGGATACATTATCAATGCTAAGTTAACAAAATAGGACAGCTAGGAGTACTTCGGACAAATCTGTCCGAAGAGTCGTTATTAATCCTATATTCATCACATGGACGTCAGTCATTTACCTCGATTACGAATAAACTTTCATTAGATTTGGTATAATTTATATGCTCATATACAGTAAATACGATGCAAAAGATACCAAAATCATTTAACACTTGATTAATTTATACTCGTTATTACTTTTGTAAATGTTGTCATGCAATGAGACATGGGCGCCACTGAAGGGGGGGGGGGACCGCCTAACGTATAAATACTAAATTTGTAATAAAGTGTTAGTAAATTTAATTTGTGTGCCTTTTTTTACCCAATTTTAAAGTATTTACGTAAGCAACCTATCGTCAGACGGTCGAAGAGAGGCGCAAGATCGGTGTTTGCCATAGGCGCAATTTACCCTAGGTACGCCCCTGGCTGAACTACAAGGTATCTTTGAACGTTTTTCAATTTAATTCGTTTATTTAAAAAATTAGCCGAATGACTGCGTGAAATTAAAAAAACTCATTTGCAATCAGTTCTATGATAAATCGCGTGACTCTTCTCTTTTTCTAGAAATGCGCATCAACTATTCAATATCCGTGTGTATTCATTCCGCGCCATAAGCTGTCATACAAAATTGCCTCTCTGTGAGTACGAATTTTTGAAAAAATTTACCCACTATATTGCCGAATAAAATTTTTCTATTTATTTTCTGTTTACAAAAACAAAACAAAAAAAACAAAAAAAGGTGACAATTTCGGTAATTAGTTTTTATTTCTAACAATTACAATTGTTATTAGTGTCATTACGATTTTTATGGCTTTGTACCTTCACATAAAGCAACCATCGACTGTATGCATCAAATAGGAATGCTACTATTGAATAACCAACTGATTAATAGCGTTTTAATGACTTTTAATCGGTCGGTTAGATGTACATTAAAGCTGACCACAACTGAGACGCCTTGAATTAACTACAGTAAATCTTTTTCGAAAAGCTTGAGTCTAAATCACCGAATGAGCGCGGACAAATGCAATACATCAAATAAAAAAAGGAATAAGTAGATAAAAGTCGTTGGGAGGTTGGACATTGGACGTAAATATGTACTTTCTTATAAGACATGCTATGGACGCGGTGACGATGAATTTGATCAAATTGATTTAATGAAATTCGTTTGCGTTCGTCGCTTTCCTGTTGAATGAAGAATGAAGATACACGCTCCATTATTATCCAATTATCCTACACGTCCCATCAATTTATTTTTTTCAAAAGTCACATTGCGGGTTGATGTACTGATGAACTTATCATTTCTTTATTATTATTAAATGGTTAATATACAAATTTGTCTGAATAATGACAATTTAAAATTTGTGAGTGTTGCCATTATAAATAATTGGATTGTGAATGACTACGCCATTTTAGACGGGATATTGAATCAACTGCGCAGCATTTCTTGCAGCCATAGCGCAGCACAGAATTATCTATGTTGACTGTTTGAAATTCTGACAATTACGCACTAAAAATATAACGAGCAAGTTATTTTTGATTGAAATATGTCCAAATTTTTGTTCAAAAGTATTTCCTTTTTTTTAATAAAAACCAATTTTGGTTACATTACCCCTTGCAAAAATATTGACATTTCACACAATATTGACATTTAATACTTCAAGCACTAGCGTCGGCACGTAGAACGACGAGTGTTACCAACTTAGAAAAAAGAAATTCCCAAATGGTGTATTTTAAAAAGTATATTGCTAGCTTTGTCTATCCTATTCTGCCTCCAATTTTCCATCTAGAACTGTCTCTTAAGAAAATGTTAAAGCATTGTATATGATAGATATAGAAGGATAGATGCCTTAACGAACCGCTTTCAGTACTAGAATGGCTTTATTATGAAAGCAAATTTTAAAAAAAGAATAATTCACAGAGGCTATAAAGATACACTTTTTTATATAGTAATGTTGGTTGTATAGGTTAAAGTTAGGCTCGATTTGTTTTGGCTATTGGCCGACAGGACCCGGAACAAAATTTAAATCGATATTAAACAGATAAAGCAAGTGTGACGTATTTGCCCCGTTAGGGGTGCAAGTGATATATAGGTGCAGCACTTAAACTTTAATTTTCCTCCGTTTTTCATTTTAATTAGAATCAGTTTGAGTTTACAATTTGCTTTGAATCAATCATAAATAAAATTCACTTTTTAATTTGCACATGTTCCTGTATTTAGTTATTCTTTTTCTGAAAATATAAAAAATTTGGAAGCACCATCTCTGTAATAATAGCATAAACGTGTCCCTGACATATCTGAAAACTCTGTCCACGAGGATTTTTAAAAAGTCCTGGTGCAAGTGGCAAGTGCAAGCAACAATCAAGATAACTCGATCAGATTGTAAAATCAATAATACAAAATTAGATATGGAAAATTAATGACACACATTTGCCGACCTCCTTGTATGAATGAATGTATCAGATGACAGATGAAAGAAATCAAAGTGTATTACCGTGTTAACATGTTGATCGATCGAACAAGAACACGCAACGCATACGAGTTGCTACTGGTTGCAAGTTTAAAGAATAACTAAATGACAGGATGCGCAGTCGTTCTATGTTGCTCGCGCACCAGGAAAATTTTTACTTTTAAACGCTCGCTTCGGAAATTGTTCAGGGCGTACGTATGTAGTACTTACTGTAGGAACAAAAGTCAATTGAATATAACAAAAATATGGCATCATATTCGTTAACGTATGTTCAAAAGAAACATCAAAACATCATTTATAGCAAAATTTATAATCCGCATAATGAATTGAACACATATGACTCCTTTGTTTAGCCGGACATTCAGAGCACGCCACTGGATAGAGAAAAGTTTCATTCGGAACCTCTCGGGTACAGACGTAAGATGCGCAAGTTTAGTTATTCTCTCGTAGCGCGGAGAGTATCTTATTATAGTATAGACAAGTGTATAGACATTTCAGTTTCACCAAAGTCTCAATTGTTGTGTGTTTTATGTTTTGATGTTTTCAAAATAAATTTGTGGTGAACAATGGCGTTTGGCGGTTCCGTTCGAAATTAAATTGTTTTTATTGTAAATACACGACAGTTTGCGTTTTAAATCGGGGCGATCGCGTCCGCCGGTTCACATCGTTCGTTCTCTTCGTACCAATTCTCCATTCATCACGTATTTTCATAAAGAAATATTTTCATTTATTACGACATTTATTATATTGACATCGATCTAAATTCATTCATTAATTAATCAACACATCAAACGCAAAACTGGCGAGACAAAAAGTGAAAACCATTGAACGCACGTGCATACTCAATATTGGGAGGTTGATTTACAAATTTGTTATCGAATATACTGTGATTTGTGACAAGCCAAGCCAATACGAAACGAACAAGCCGAAAACATTACCTAAAATCGTCGCAAACCGTCGTCGTCATTCTGCACAATCAATCGTCTGATACCTAAGATATCAAAACGAAAACAATCTCGACATATTTAAAACGAGCATGTCGACGGAAGTGAAAGAATTTTACGGCAACGACGTGATATATTGTTTCAATAAACGGAAACGTCGTATTGCCTTTGGAATTGTTTTAGACACGTATGAATCATCCGATGCTGACGATACGCAAGCCCTTCGAAAGGGCCAACTCCGTGTGTACTGGTTAAACAATCCAGGACCTGGACATTCGGATTCGGAACACTCTATACAGGTCTCGCGACAGGATAGAGTGAAATTGCTAAGTCGGAGTGTGGTCCCCGGCGATATCGTACGCCGACTAGAAAACGGCAAAGAGACACAACGTGGATATTGTCGAAGCGTTAAACTGTATGCCGCTGTTCAAATTGCAGGCACAAATAAGGTGATTGATAATGTGTCTCAGGAACGTTTACATTTCGTGCATCCCTTCGATTATGATACTCCAGTTTGCATGGGCGAACAGTTTGGCCGCATCGTGGCAAGTTTTCCTTTTTCTTGTTGTTTAGCGACTCGTTCTCAAATTGCAATATGTGTTTCAGTCTTGTGACTTCAAAATTACGATGTCCAGCCGATGTGGATCAAGTGTCGAAATTATGCATGATCTCAACAAGGACATTTGCAGTCCATTTCATTTGTTTATTGATTCAACATGCGAATCTGCTGATATCTATCATATCGGGCAGTCTGTTGTAAGTAGAAACTGTTTTTTTTTTTCGATCTTTGGCACTCGGAATAGAAAATCAAACACATTTTCTAGATGCTAATACCAGCCAACTTCAAGCAACCAAAGTGGGTGAGAAAGACTCGCGCAATGAAACGTAATTTTCATATTCGTCAGCGATTCCTTGTGCAGAAAGTTGATCCCACCAATGTTGTGATGGATATTCATCCAGTTGAAGGCACCTTTACTTATATGTATGAAGTACCCAATGAAGACATGCACAAGTAATTATAATTATTTTTACCTACATCAATTTCCATGTCTACAAAGACATGATTTCAATGATTAAAGATACGTAAATTGCAGATTAAAAGTATTAAAGGCAGTAGATGAAATTATGCCACAACTATGTGAACGCCGTTTATTGAAGATCCAATCAAGCGATAGTCTGATGAGGAAACGTGACTGGATAACGAAACAAACTGCAAAATTCCGTCCTGACCATCACAAGCCACAAAAATGCATCGCGAGTGTGAAGCTTTCGCGTCGCGGTGCTAAGTTTCGCCCAACGAGCATGCTCCTTACGAATCTCTGTCATAACATACGCAATATGGAAGAGCTCGTCAAGAATAAAAAGGAAGGAGACGATAGCGAATGGAGTACCGATGAAGAAGAAGAGGTGCCTCTACTTGTCGGCGCCACTAGATCGTTTTATGCTGGCCAGCCTGTAGCCGTGGAAGCTCTTTGCACCGATTCCAAAGCCACCATTATTTGGCAGGATGGAAGTGAAGAGATCGATGTATCAACCACGCAATTATACTATTCGATTTCGTTGGATGATCACGAATTCTTCCCGGGCGAATGGGTTATTCAAGCTGATGAAGATTTAGACAGATATGGGGTTGTCCAAAAAGTCGATTATCTGGAGAGGACCGCTTCAGTAAGTATCTGTGTGCTCCTAATAATAGTTAAAACTTAAAATATTGCCATTGCTTTGATAACACAGATTAAATGGTTCACGTATTCCTCCGAGGAAAAGGTTCCGGTATTTTGCGAACTGAATGAAATGAGCGTCTATGATATAAAGAAGCATCCAATATTCTTGTTCCGACCCGGGAGTGTTGTGCATAGGAGCAAAGTATGTGAAAACAATTTGGGAACGGTGATTGATTCCTATCCGCAAGGCTTCGTGCGAGTGGTGTGGCTCGATGGACAAGAGGAAGACTGCTGGCCTCAACATATTGGCGTGTTACCGGAGCTTCGCAACAATTTCCTGGACGAATCCGAGGAGGACGACGGCGACGGTAGTCTGCAAGTGTCTTGGGAAACTGAAAGTGTTGAATCGATGCTAGGAGATGTTACGTCTGAACTTACTTGGCAAAATTTGGCAGCTCGACTTGACTTTATACGCAGTCGCATTGTCTATCTCAAGGATGCCTTAGTGAAGGATAATACCCGTGAAGAGAATTTTTCCGTAAGTCTTCACTTTTGTTTCAAATACAAATTACAAAGATTAATTAATTTCTATTACAAATTATTTACGTAAATATAGTTTTTGAAGAACCTGCTGGCTGTTTATGATAATTCTGGTTATTTGGATAAGTTACTCGGAACGTCATTCTTCAGTGTGAAAAGCAAACACTACCAAACTTTGCTGGCGAAGATAAAAGAAAAGGCGAAAATATATGGTGTGGAAATACGTACCAGATCACCAATATGTGATCTTGGATTGACCAGCCGAAGTCAATTCAAAGCTGCCGAAAAGGAAAACATCAACAAAGTGCTCAAATTGGAATTTAAAATCCAACAGGATGTTTTAAAAGATGATGATTGTGGAGGTAAAGTCACCCGGTAACAGCCAGCATAATCCGTATTTCCAATTTTACTTTAATTTTACAGAACCTTCTTCAACTATAACTGATCTTGAACCCGCATGCGCTCACTCCAATACCAATTTGTGCATTGAAATATTGTCAATGTTAAAATGTCGCATGGATTTGTCGTATGCGGAAATAGTCAGCCGAATTGGTGGCACACAGGCCTTATCCGTGTTGACAAAATCGTCGGAGCATCAGATTCTAACGCCAGCTACATCGACACCTTTACCTAGCTTTTCGACAACACCAGATGATTCGTTCACCAGCATTACGAACACGCCACCCAAACAAGCCGACTGCAATATAGACGTACTCGAATTGAATCTGTCAATTCCAAATCTGATTACCTCAACACCAAAGAGCCTGAACACGCCCCTCAACAATGTAATCGACGCCGTCATAAAACCGTTCGACGTCCTCGAAGACGCACCGTGTTGCCATCGTTACTTCAGCAATAAAGTCGAACCGGTTGACAATCAACGTTTCTTCAAAACGGTAATAAATGAAACGAAATTATTGAAAGAATCATTGCCACCCGGCGTTTGGGTATATTCATTCGCGAATCGTATGGATCTTCATTCAGTCATGATACGCGGTCCCGATAAAACACCATACGAGGACGGATTATTCCTTTTCGATTTGCAATTGAGCGCTGACTATCCGAGATCGCCGCCATTTTGTAGTTACATTAGTTACAATTCGGAGCGTTTAAATCCCAATTTATACGTTGAAGGTAGAGTTTGCGTTTCTCTCTTAGGCACCTGGTTAGGACGCGGTACCGAAGTGTGGGGCCCCAATAGCACTCTTTTACAACTCATTGTTAGTATTCAGGGACTGATCTTGGTCGCTGAACCGTATTATAATGAAGCTGGATACGAAAAACAATACGAATCACAGCAAGGAAACGAAAACTCGCGCACTTATAACGAACTTGTCCTCTTGCGTTTAGTCCAATCCATGACGGAAATGTTGGATAAACCGCATGAAGTGTTCAAGCAAGAAATATATAAACATTTTAAGGAAAATGGGGAGAAGTTGATACTGCGCTTGCGAACGTGGATTAATAATGATTTTGAGAAAGAACCGGAGTTTCCTTTGTTACCGGTTAGTAAGGGTCTCAAATTGAGCTTAAGCAATGCTTTGAGTAAATTTAAAAAAGTCCTTGAGAAACGCAAATTACTCTAATACCATGTCACGATGATCGAGGCGGACGCCAATGCGTATTTTTTGCAATAATCTCCACGATGGCACTAACTATCGGCTATCGAAATCTATCGATTCGAATACAGTTATTTATCTTATTTACATTTTCGTTTTGAATCTTTAATTATCTTTTTCATTTTAAATTAATAAATTATTTGATCAATTTTAATACTAGTTACTGAAATAGCGTTCGTTACACAATAATCGGTAATACACATCCATATATATTAGATTTCAAATGGATTTTTGCTCAACATTGAATTGAATTGTTAATGAATAATAACTTTTGTTCTCAAATCTGTTTATGTTATTAACCTCAGGGACACTTACGGATTGTTGCGCTTTGAATCTTTCAATCAATTCAGCTAATGCTAAATGCTAAACATAGCAATAACAATAACGAAAAACCGACCTGTTTAGTCAATTCTAACGATTCGCGATTGCCACGCCATTATTATTGCAAGTTGCAACATATTAGACGAATAAATAATAATACATTATTATCCCGTTACTATGTAATGTTATGTTGTATTTGAAGAATTTTTTCAAATGATAAATAACAGAAATTGAAAAGTGATATATTATAAATTTGGTTGAAAATGTCTAGTTAAAGAGTTTTAAACTATGTTGTTTCTAATGAAATTAAATTCAATGAATAAATAAAGCTATATCTTATTAATAACAATTGTTTGGGGTGTTTTTTCGTATTTTCTGTAGCGTTTGGAACTTTAATCCGAATGCACCCTAAACATCTCGAAATCAACTTTATTTCCCGCCATTTCGCTTCAAGTCGGTAAGGTAGAAAGTTCAGTCACAATCTCAGGGCTACGTTCGAGAACGTTACGAACGCTACCTCACGTTTTAAGCCGCGTTCACAGAACTAAAAGGTGTCGCTGCGACACTTCAAGCCAACCAATAGCAGCCCTCCAAAATTGTGTTCCCCTCCTTCGCGTTGAGAAGAAAACAAGACCAAAACCAGTAAAATCTAAAATCACCTAAAATCGAGAGAGAAATGGTTGAAATACTTTTTCCAAGCAAGGTGCATCTGTTGAAATAGTCTCAAATTAAGAATAAGGCTAGAATCGTAATAGCGTATTCCAATCCAATTGAAACGAATTTCTCCAACATCTCAGCTAGCCGCTCTGTCTCTGTCACATGTGCTGACGAAGACGGATTGCTTCGATTTGAGAAATCTGGTATTCGTACAGATTCGGGGCAGTATGGGATGTATAGGCCGATCTTGCCCGAAGAAAAAATGGGCACAGTGCATATGTTGGAGACATCGAATCGTATCTACGCGCCATCTAGCCTTATTCTTTATCTGTGGAAATTCGAACGATTATTTCTGTGAGAATCGCAGAATAGTGTTGGTTGTTCTCGAACGCAGCCCAGCAAAAGTGTCATAACGTAACCAAACCAAGTTGAAGTGGGCTCTTGTTGATAAATATAACCTGAACGCGTTGCTAAGAATATTTTTATTATTTTCCATTTATATATCGAAGAAAACGTTGACAAAAGTTGTTTGAAAAGCGGAAAAGGAAGTGAAATGTCGAATTTCTCATACCACAACGATCAGACATTATTTCACGTTCTGAAAGAGTGCAAGACGCTCCCCGTATTCTTCGATGCTGTTTTCGGCTTTTTGAAACGAAGGTAAAAATCAATTTTGAATCAATGCTTTAAAACGAACACAATGTTCGAGAATATGAAATTGGCAAAACATTTAGTGACTATCAAAAAATTAATTGACACATGTTTCATTCACAGGACAGATTTTTTTGTGATAGCTGAGAATGCAGACGCGCCAGTAGGACTACCTCCAAATCTCGCCGAAAGTATAGTGAAAGATTCGTTTTTTAAATGGAAAACGGAAGAAATTAAATTAGACTTTTGTGACACGACTATGCCAACAGAGCCCCCAGAAAATCGCAACTCAAGTAACGATGCAACAAGTACACCCGGAAGACAATTTAAATCTGCTGAATGTTATAATGGTGCTATTAAAGACAACTATATGTGGTCTCAAAGTATTAATGATATTGATGTTACTATTAAAGTACCTGAACATGTATCAACGAAACAGTTAGATGTCAAGATTGATGCGCAACGTATAACTGTCAAAATTAAGAATTTAAACGACATTATTTTTACTGGCGTTTTGCCTCACAAGGTAAAGCCTACGGACGCATTGTGGTCTTTGGATCAAAAACTTCAAAAATTAGAAATCCATTTGGATAAGGTTAACGAAATTTGGTGGGATCGCTTTATCGATGGCGAAGAACCCCTGGATATTTCGAAACTCGACTGTTCACGTCCGTTCGACGAACTATCGGATGAAGCTCAAGCAAAAATTGAAGAATTGCAATGGAATCAAGATCGTAAGAGACTGGGCTTGCCAACTACACAGCAGATGCAATTGCAGGAAACACTCAAGAAGGCGTGGGATGCTCAAGGATCACCGTTTAATGGACCCTTTGACCCTACAACTGTTAATATGGAACAACACTAATTTCATTCTTTTTTTTATTTTTTCGCCCCTTATTGCTTTACGCGTATGTTCTTTTTATTGATTTTTAACGGAATTTTATGTATTTATTCGAACAATCGGGAAAAACTGCTGTTAAATGGTGAGTAACGAAAATAATTTTGCACTATAAAATCTACTGTTGATTAAAGACCGAAATGATTTTAAAAATCAGAGTGTTTTGATTGTTTAGTTTGTTGTTTTTATTGTTTAATTATTTATTTCAATGTTGGATTGGCAATTTACTGATTCTGTTCGAATACACAAAAATAACCAAAACAAAAAACAAATCACCAGGCTAAAATAATAGACAACCCTAAACTAAACCCCTTGGGATTGTTAAATTTCAGAAGAAATAGTTTTCCGAAAAAAGGTCTTTTGAAAATACAATAAATAGGCAGTAAAACAGGTAGAAAGCATGGTTGGAGTGCGCACTTCGCACACAACTAAGTCACACCTGTTGCCACGTCTCTAGTGAGCGTTTCATAGATGGCTTTCTGGCTTGCCTTGCTTTCCATTCTGTTTCATACTCAATCTTAAACTCGTCTCGACTTTGGCTTCAAATTTACACGTACCTACAGCAAGCAAACCGAGCAACCGGCGACTCTAGAAATTGGAACAAAGCGGCAGATGAACATCAACGAAGCACAGGAAACTAAGAAGCCAATGAAATGACGAACGAGAATGGAAATGGATGAATGCAATTCCTCTTTACGGTTAGATCTTTTCATGCACCTTGTGCACACAAGTAGAGGCACGTTATGGTTGCTGTTGTAAAACTTAATAGTATATGAAGAATAAGGATAACGAAATAATGAAAGAAAGATCGAACGCAAATGTAAATGGAAGAGAATTGATACAAGGCTAGGCAAGTCAGTTAAGCCAGTTAAATTGAACACTTTACACAGGGTCGGCTTTATACTTCATCCTTCATGTGACGTCATGTTCGGTATCGTTGCAGGCCACGTGAAGGTAAAACGAACTTACATGGAACGACCGTACCATTTAAGACAATTAAGATAACTGTGTATGTCTGATTTGTAATCAGTCCATGTGATTCTAATATCCTCCAAATTTCGGTTGATCGTGGATGGAAACGTGATGTCTACACACTAAATACATTATTTATACGATTAAAATTTTGAAGTTTTGGACGTAAAATTGAAATGACTAATTGATGAATCGATACACGTGACCCTGCGACGCATATCTCAGCAGTGGCAGCCAGCCCAATGTTTTTCCTCCACGATCAAAACTTTGACGTTTGTAATATTGGAATGCCTAATTAGACTGTTGCGTATTCAGTCAGTTCAGTCAGTTTTCGTTATGTTATTTTCTCTTTCTTTCACAAATGACATTGACAGCGTTCGGTTCTGGATTACTCTATTTATTTTGTCTTGTTTTTGTTTCAATCGGTTATTTCAACAATTTCTACAATAATGACCTTGTTTATTTTCAGAGAAGTATCTTATAGCGTTTTCCACTCATTACACTAGTGTGCACTTTTCTTGCACTGGCTTGATTTGATTAATTTATAAATCAGTGTAGGCAGTGTACCCGCCCTGACCCGCTCGTCGTTTTTCATTTAACACTGGGTGTACACTCAGTGCAGGTTCAGTGCAACTTTTTCACACCGTCTCGAGGAGGTCGTGGGTCAAATCAGTGCAGTTATATAACAATATATCATTTACTAATTAATTATGGTAAAACTTTTTATGTGGAACTTCTAAGGTGTATATTTAATCGCCGATTCGAAGACACAGTACAAGTGACGGCTACTAACTGACAGCTGATCTGCACTGACTGCTCCACTAGACCGCCATAAGCCTGCTTACAGTGTAACACAAGTGTAATAAATGGAAAACGCTATTAATATGAATAATTGGAGTCTGGAGACGAGTGGTGGAAAATTTCTATTTTAGACATGGGGGAAGAAATGCCAAAGTTTCATTCTACAATTTGCATTTTTTGCAAAACAAGAAAAAACAATTGAAAGAGCGAGTGATGTCCGTTCAAGTGTCCTAAAACGTCATTTATATGAAAAACTGTCTGATGATTAATGTCCTCAAATGTCCGGTCATTTATTCGGTCATCTACAATCTACAATGAATATTATACAGAGCATTTATTTTACCATGGAACATAGCACGTGTTCGCAACTAAAGTAAACGAGTCAAACTCATGGCAGTGGCGATGTACAATCAAAGTCAGTTGTCAATTGTGTTCCTTGTCATATTTGAATTGTTCATCAATCGTTAACGTCTTTCTCAAAGGTAAGGTCTTTTAAATAACTCACACAACTCGAATCTCGATGCAACACGGTTTACAGTAATCATCAAAATAGTTCTCAAACGGATGCACGGACCCTCTCCCCGCCCGTCGGTGTGTCTTTAGTAATAAAAATCCCCATTGCCATGAGTTTGACTCGTTTTAGTTGCGAACATAGTACATGCTGTTCGACTGCAAAATAAACGCACGGTATATTCTACAATTCAATTTATCATTATTATTATTGATATTATCCGCATTCTTCAAAATTTTCTCGTGCAAGAAGATAAAGTTGCAACCATTTTATATTTAACAATATGTTTTAAGAATGTTTTTGTGAGACGTGAGAGATTCTCAAAGATTAATTTCCACGAGCACGAGGAGACAAACAAATCCATATCCACCACTACCACCACCACCACCACCACCACCACTGAGTTGAGTGGTAGAAGAAGAATTTGGTATTCGGGCAAGCCGTGCCTCTCTTTGCTTTGCTCAACCAACATCAAACATCAACAACATCAACATGCAATAAAATCGTAGTCGTAGCAAATGAAATGAACAAGCAAACTTGCAGCCTGGCCTGAGACTAGCAAACAACATAAACCATGGGCATATAGTTGTTATATGTATACAAAAGTAGTGGTAACGAGAACTAGGTATGAAAGGTAAGGTAGAAGAGACAGGTTCTTCTATGGACATGGCTTCTTAAAGTCGCACTGCTGGGGCTGGGTACTGAATGCGTTGAGTTGAGTATTATTGACTGAGTAGTCTCAGTCTGGGTACGGGTACATACACTGAATATTTCAATTTCAACTTGGAAGTTGGAATTCTACCATACTCTACCATACGTAGTACGTCTTAGATCGTCGGATAGCACGCATTCACGTTCTGCGTTGTATTGCGGTTTCCGTTCCATCGGTTGGTTGGTTAGTTGCTTCTTTATTCTACGACTACGCTGAAAGAATACGAAAGATATTCAATTCAATATTTCCAATCAAATATGGTGCAATAGTTATTAATCTTCTTGTCCTTGTCGTCGTTTCTCGAAATATCAAATCAATTTTTCTAGTTTAAAGTGTAGTAAAGTAAATTCAAAAGTGCGTCGAGCGAGAAAGGAATTGTGTGTAAGAATATTAATTTATTGTTGCATTCTTTTGGGAATATAATTTAGTTGTGTGGCAACTGAAAAAAAAGCAGCTTACGAATATTGAAGAAATAACAATTACAAACAACTTCGTAGAATAGATTCCGATCCGATAGAATATAAATAAGTAGGTATTGAAAAAGGAAAATAACAACAACAAAAAACTAGAGGAATTTCGAAATTTGTTACTTACTACGACACTCTGAGCAAAGTTAAAGAAAGATGCCTTGTTCAGCAGTCACATTGAGTTTGGCGACCATCACATCCATTATTGCAGTTGCATTGCTCACCATTGCATTTGCAACCGATAATTGGCTATACATTGAAGTTAAAAGGACCAATATTCAGGTAAATAAATAAAATAATTCAACAATTTACTGTCATGTAATGAAGAAAATCATTTTTGCTTATTCTAACAAGTTCTTAAAGTGTTCACGATGTTTAATAAGATTTTGAATTGAAGAATTAGGATGAAGATTAAAGAAGATTCCTTCAACTTGAAATAAGTACTTACAAACAGATAGGTATATTGAAGTGGAAATATATAAATAAATATAAATAACAGCACTTTTCGTATAGAAATGAACTGAACTTTGTGTGTGAGTGGAGTGAACAGAACTTAACAGAACGACGATTATGATGATAAACTTACAATTACAACTACATAGTATCTATATTTTCTACTTTACTCTACTCTTCTACTGCTTATTGTATATCTATATACTTAGTTAAGTTAAGATACGATATCCACAAGCGCTGGTTGGTAGGTAATACATTATTCCAAAGCGAAGAATATAAGCTGAGCGAACCATGGTATGCGGCAGCACCAGCCGCCATCGCCCATGCCAACGCTTTATGCTCATGCTCAACCGCAGCATATTAATGAGTAAAATAGCTAGCTGTTCTTTTGCTCTTAAGGTATATAACAGTGCGTTGTACACATATTTTAAATAGTTAACGAATTACGCACATAAATTCAAAGTAGTTATATCAGTTAATAAATGACTAATGAAGTATAACGATCACGATCAGTAATTTTGTATTCTTTCGCTCAGTTTTTATAAATATTCCCAACTGAAAACACTGAAAAAAGACAAGGTGAATGATTGATTCACTGATAGAACATACTAAATTATAAAACTTATTTCTTTTTATTTTATTAAGAAAACTACCTTCGAAACACAACAACTTCATGTGTCAATAATATCTAAATCTATACATATATATTAAATAAATATTTGGTGCTTAATTGTCAATAAAGAATACTTAATAGTAAGTATTTGTTTGCATAGGTAATAGTTCTTATTATATTCTTAGATATTAAACACTTACGTGACGCTTCGATGTTTAATAGCCGGTTTGGATACCTTGATCGTTCGTCCGGTTGTCGTCATCTTCGTCAAGATGATGTCGTAGCGTAAAGCCGTAGCGTAGAGCGATGAACGGACAACAAACAATGTCCTTGACTGTCCTCTGGCTGTCTGCCTGCCCTGCTGCTGTATATTTGTGGGTATTGTTCACTATTGTGCAACCACAATTATTGTTTGCGCGTAGTGCATCCTTGGCATCATCCTCTTCGATTACATATATATACCTAATAAAATTAAAATAACCATGACTACATATAATTATCAAAAATAACAACTCCCAACTGAAAACAGAGATAGGAATAAGAAAAATGAAAAGAGTTTGTAATTTACTATACCGTGTACCGTGCGATTGTTTTATCGTCGAACATATGATGCGCTATGTTCCTATGTTCAACAATAAAATGAACGAGTCACACTCAGGGCAGTGGGGATAAACACCGACGGACCGGGAGAGAGTGGGGATGTGGGACGGACGACGACACACCACGATGACAAGTCAGTGCATCAGTGTGAGATTAATAAACAAATAACTCACACAGCTCGATTCAACACGGTTTACAATAACCATCAATATTGTCATCGTGGTGTGTCGTCGTCCGTCCCACATCCCCACTCTCTCCCCGTCCGTCGGTGTGCCTTTAGCAATACAAATCCACACTGCCATGAGTTTGACTCGTTTATTTTACCGTCGAACATAGGAAAGGAACATAGCACATGCTATGTTCGACGATAAAATAATCACACGGTATAATATATAGGGAGGAAATATTATTACTTGTTTAATCGATTTGTGATAGATTAAAACATACTGGGTGCCGAAAACAATTTCTCAAAAAAAGATCATAGTTAATAGAGATCGCCTTTAGGTTTAGCCCTATCGTCTACTTAAACATCGAAAATGTATGAAAAATTGGAATTTACGATTATCTCTAAGTAGGTATTTAGATACCAAAAAGAGATAATAAGACAGTCTCATTAAAACGCCATATCTCGCTTCATATGCTCTTCTTGTGGGTATAAGCGTAATTGTACTTTCTCTCTATACAAAATCCACACGGTATATAAGTTTGCCTTTAGGGGTATCAGCTGTTTCACCGATAGATCGGCGCGACAGCATATATTAAGACAACCCCCCGAAGTGAAATTACAAGTTATGCAAGAGTTACAACTTGATGTACATATAATTTTCATATCGCTCTTTGTTTGCAAGAAAAATTGCAAAGGGCATTTTCTATTATTATTTATTTCAATCAATAATTAATTCCACATGTTTGATGTTTGTTCTTTTCTTTAGTAATTTGTAATTAATGAATTTTAATAGATATTGGTTTACTTCCAAAGGTTTATTGTGGCAGCTTGTTTGACATTTATTTCTGTGTGCTTTTAATGAATCTTTATTGTTCGAATTTATGTTTGTTAAATATAAACAAGAACGAACAAAAATTTAATGCGAGATATATTTAAGGGCTGATGAAACGTAGGTAAAAGTCCTATTTTATTAGCCAAGATAAATTAAATTTTAAAGTCTGCAGAAATAAAATAACATTAAAGTCGGACTCGGGCATCGGGCAAGATGAGAAATTAAAAAAAAAATCATTATTTCTTCCTAACATTTCACGTTAAATTAATTCAAGTTATTCACTTCATCTTTTCTTTAATTATTTATTTTCATTAATTATTCATGCACTTGAAAGTTTAATTGTTATCGTAAATATTTAACGTTCAATTTGCAGGACTTGTATTTTACTTATCCAAAATAAAACGCTTAAATCTTCGCTCTTTCGTTCTATTCGACACCAGCTTAAATAATAATCGACAATTTACCAATTAACACTTTATAACAATTGCACAGTGTAACAGTTGAGGTTTTGATGAGTTTTGATGAGTTTTGATGTTGCTTTGTAATAACACTTTTGATAGCATAGCAAAAAGGGCACCGTAGCGCCTTTATACTTCGTTTCTCTCATGTCTCTGAGGCACTGACAAAAATAACCAAAGGAAAGCAAAAGCTTTCCTTTCCTTTATTAAATAATTCACAACTAACTGCAGTTTTGCGCGTTTTCCGACTCGTAGCCCAGTGTTTGACTTGCATTGTTGTTTTAATTAGTATTTTGTGTGCACTTGTGCGCTTCTTTAACCCTTTCGACAAACCTTTTGTACGTTCTTTCTTGCCTTCAGTGTCACATGCTGGGATACAAGTTGTTTGGTTGTCGTCGACTCAAGTCGAGTCGTTGAGGACTCTGCATCCCCTATATAGGGGCGCACTGTTTAATCGACTTTTAGAAGTATGAATAAGCGTGTTCATTTTCATTTTTACAAAGCAAAGACAATTACTAAATTCAAGTGCTCGAAACGAAAACGAAAAGAAAAACTATTAACACTTTAAAAGGAAATTTTATAAAATGAATTATCCCATGTTTAACTCGTGTTGGTTGTTTTTCTATATTTTGTTTTTTTTTTCGTCGAGCTGTGATGTTTATATAATTTTAAACAAAGCAAAAAAATGCAAATCAAACGAAAAACTTATTGTGGTCCGTGGGGGGAAAGAAAAGAAAATCCAAAGCACAAGGCGCAGTTACTAGTGTGTAAGGGAATATAAGGAAATGGAAATAGAAAAACATTCAACCTAACAGTAGATGCGGAAGTCAACAATGGAGAAATCAAATTACCATGAGAATAGAAAAATAGTTGGCGTTGACAAGTGTATTAACATAATAAAGAATGCGAATTGGATTTTTTTCTTGGTCGTGTCTTTTGTCGGTTCTTTTATTTTCTTTTCGCGTTTCTATTCATTCTTTTCTTATTTATGCATCGTTTTAAAAGTATAATCGATGGCCCGACCCATGAGGTAGAAATCGTCAATCTAGCGGCAACGCGTTGATTTTGTTTTCATATTTCTCCGCATCGGAAATGGTCACTGCTTTGTTCTTACATAATTCTTGTGTTACATATATTTTGCGATTTACCCTCGCTTGTTTTACCCTTGCTTTTACGGTTCTAAGTACACAATACAATAATCTAGAGAAAACAGAAGAAATTGTTCGTGTTTCGTGTATGCAGCTCGTGTTGATACTTGATTCTCGTATCATTTCCGTTTTGTTTAATTAAGCGTAGGAGGGATACGAAATTTCTGCGAAATGACAGTCAGTCCACTTCCGCAACTAAGTTCCTTAATCAATATAACATTGAACACGATATTTTTTATATATATATAAATTTGTATAAGTTTATTGTGTAGGTAGGTATTTGTTACTGTAAAAGCTCGAATATTGGTTAAAAAAAATTTACCAGTCATCTGGTAAATCCTAGAATCTACCGGTCAATCCTAGTTTTTAGCATTATAAATAGCTGCATTAAGTATCTTTTCAGTAGAAATTGAGTGTTATTGCTTGTGTGGGTGGCCCAAAGAAACATTTCCTGGATTAAAATTTTACTGGTAAACCTAGGATTTACCAATTTTCTGACTTTTACAGTAACATATATACAAGATAGTGAGTTAGAATATTTTCGTATCGCTTCTTTCGAACATTCATAGGTTTCGCGTTGACTATCCTATCGCACTATCAGCACGCCTTATCACAGTACCGTACGTCCGTTCTATCGGGTATCAGGCAACACGTCTTCCGGCCATCTCGTGCATGTATGCATGCACAGACAGACCTAACAATATTCTTCGCCCTCGCTGGTTCGCCAAGCCAAGAACGAACGAACTTACATGTTTTCCATGCACACAGTAAACTGCCAACGAAATGAAAATACGATACGGCACGCAATACAGTTTGCCGCAATTAAAACAGATAGTGTGCGTGATTTTTTATTATAATTTTCATCATTTTAAATTAGTTTCTTTTTTACTCCTTAATAGTTTTTATCTATACTTTTCAATCATTGTCTATTAGTCAGACTGTTTTATAAATTTCGATTTCGGTAGCGGGCAAGGTGGATAATAAAATGAACTTTTATGTCCACGATGCCGCGTTAAGCCCTAAGCTGGAATAAAGACAAAGAAGACATGTAGGTAACACGTGTAGAAACACTTTGTAGGTGGTTTTAATGTTTCTTATATATTTTATAACAAACGAAAAGTCGATAAAAACGTTATTAAGAAAATCTTAATGAACCTACAAACAATATGACGTATCTATTGTTCGGCATTTGATTGAATTTGCAAGTCGAGACTGAAGACAAAAGTTCCAATCAGACTAGTTGAATACTAAATAGAATTTTACTTTTTTACAATACAAAGAGACAATAAGAAAGTTTTCTTTGTGTCTCCGGCCGGGCACACACGCGTCTTTTGGTTTTTCAGTTCAGTTCATTGTTCATTCCTGTAATAATAATAATTACCTACCTATATTCGGACGATTCACGTAAACTCGACTTGAATAAATTTTCACATTTGTTTTAAGCAAAAAAGGGGAGAAAGCGGAAAATCGCAACAATAAAACTATACCTACAAAACAACACAAAACTCGTGTAATTATCATTATTAACTAAATAATACAGAAGTTTGTTGCGCAATTTGAAATTTCTATGTGTGGGGAAGGAATAAGTGATAAAGAGTTTTCAAATAGTTGCTTAGGCTAATACAAGTTGAGAACTCGCACCACACGGCTTGCATGCAGCAATGAAATCTAAACGAAGCAATTCTATTGTAAAAATACAGCTGATGCTAACATTGTTACCGTAAATTGTAATTACCGGATGTTTCTCGAAAGTTTTCCAAACGATTTTGCTTTATTTTTTTTTTATTTTTTAACAATTTACGTTTTCATGTTTCATGATTTTTTCGCAGTCCATTCATTGTGCGATGTTTCGGTGAATAACATTCGACATTATTGCAATTAAAACTTAGTTTGAGGTGTTCAAGTTTTAAATTATACAAGCAGTTTAAGGAAAAGTTTGATTATATTTTGAATGCACTTTAATCATAATTCTTTCCTTTTCTTGGAAACATTTTTCAACAACTGGTATAAGTATGTGCTCGGTGCGTTCGACCAAAAGAAAAGTAAGTATCTTGTACTTTTTCAACTTCTTTCTTTCTATGGCGAACAGTCTAGCCGAAGACATATATCACTCCGCTATTGTTATACTTATAACATTGCTCCATTGCTCATTTTTACTTGTTGGTGCGCGTGTGTTCATATCGTCGGCGGCATCAACTCAACTTTCAACTTGAAGCAATGAATGTTCAGCTCTTGTTTGAGGTATGTTTGGTCGTTCATTCATCCAGTCAATAGTCCACCAAATCTCAAAGTTTGAGTCAAAAGTGCACACAAAAATGAATCAGACACGACACTCACCAGCAATAACATTGATACAATGCATTTCTACCGTTTCGATCGATACAAAAAAAGTATCGAAATTCGAGATAGTAGAACGACTTGTATAGGTACAAAAATTCCGTAAACCAACGCCATGCATTCTTATAAAAAAAAATGAATGTGATTGTTGATGCTCGTTTGGGCTTAAGTGTTTTCATTCAAGTTCAAGTTACCTTTCTTTAGCTTTGCCTATTCTTCAGATTCATTCAAGTCGAAGTCGATCGTAAGATCGTAAATTTGTATCGATGTAACATTAACAAATTGGCCTTTTTCCTGATGACATTTTGCCTTTCCGCATTTATATCTTTTAATAATTTCTTATAAGGTATACGCAAAAGTTGTTTGTTTTGTAAAAATAACGGATTCTAAACCCTCCTCCTTATGGAGATTTACAAGGGAAGAAGTTATGGATTAAGTGGATTCAGTGGATTAAATGTGAAGATTAAGTGGATTATTATGTGGATTATAAGTGGATTATATATGATGCGCCATATTTAATCCACTTAATTCACAAAATAATCCACATAATCCATAACTCCTCTCAGGTAAATCTCCATAAGAAGGAGGGTTTAGCATCCATTAATCTCTTCTACTGGTACCTTTTCGTTTTTCTTTTCTGAAATTTCAAATTATCGCCCGGATGATTCATTTTTCCTAAGAGAAGCACACATACGATTATACTGACACGATGGTATCAAAATTAACACGTGCTTACCTTACAAGAAAACTAACAACGCTGTTTCCATTCTTCCGGTTCTACTAGTTCACCTTATCTATCGAACATAATTATAGCGCCCATTACATGTGCTTGAATAACACGGATAAAATTACCAAAATCAAAAGCTACTTTGCGCTACCTTATACAACAACAACTTACCTAGCAAGTGTAAGTGAAGTGTATAAAGTCTATAAATTGCTACATATTATAGAAATATGGAAATGAGTAAAAGTCGCGTGAAATATTAATAAGTCAGCATATACCTTCCCCTTGGCTTTGGCTTTAACTCAATTTTCGTTACATTGTAACTTCGACATCGACACATCTACAACTTTGATTATTAACATGCATGAAAATACAAGGGACCACATAAAAATTAATGTGTATTAGTATTCCAAACTTCCAAAGTCCCTTGCATCTTTTTCTAATTTCCTCCTCGTGTCACAGCTGCTCTGTTAGTACAGTCACGAACGCTTACAACTTCAAGTAGAACTCCTAATAAGAACTAAAAGAACAAAAACGATGGAATTAGATCTATTATATCGATAAACATTAAATATTAAGACGCACTCTTGTTTACCAAGATAAACTTAAGTTGCATGTTTTTTTTTATTATTTTATATACAAAAAGGCTTGAAATTCCGGAAGGTTGTGCTTTGTTTGTGTTTTAACACGCGGATTGTAACAACACATTCGAGTTTTATTCGTTAACTTGTCGGTTCATGATGGTGGATGGGCTAAAAATAACCAACCTTTTACATTATTATAAATACACAGTAAATTCACCACATCCGATTTGTATTTCTACTTTACTTTATTGCTTCTTATTATAGTTCCAAGTTCGAATTTGTGTATTTTTTTCGACAATAAGAAAAAAGTGGAATTTGATTGAATTAATTAATATTCATCAGTTAAGTTACTTTCAAATAGAAAGTTTTACGTTTCAAATCAATTCGCCGACGATGAAAATTTTGCATTTCATTTGCAAGAAAACAGTAAGAAATAAAGTAAGAAAGAAATAAAAAAATCGGATTAAATAATAAAAACTTTTTACGGGGCCGGAAAGTTTGATAATGTATAAAACTTGATAAAGTTGTTAATTGAGATCTAGTATTCGTGTTTGTATTTGTGGTATTTGCAATGCTAGAAATTGCTCCGTTCCAGACACGACAAACTATGAAGGATATTCTATTCCCTCGTTTGCATTTGTACTTTACGTTCCTTCGTGCAATTCATCCACAAGATACCAAGTTGCATCTTCTTTGTTTTGCGATTGTGTGAACAAACTTTTCCTAACGAACTTTTCCTTAATAATAATAATAATAATACTGGTTATTGCAAATTTTATTTCAAAATAACATTTTCGCTAATTTCAATCAGTTACTTTAATCGTAAAATTTTATTTTATTGGATTTATTAACTTTTGGGTGTCAGAATTTAAATTAAACTTGATTGTTTGCCGCGGCAACCGGCAGTGCAAACAAATTAAAATGTAATTAAATCGTACTTTGCAATTTGTTAATTTTCGCCTACCTACTCGTTCTGTAATTTATTTTTCTACTTCTTTTCTTGAGAGCTCTAGTTGAGAAATGTTAAATGAAAACTTTGAAAATAATTTATAGTTCAAACTTGAAGTATACATACAAATATAAATAAACCTAACAGGTAGGTACAAAATACAGCTCCTTTTCACTTTATACTTTTCATGTCCTTAAAAGATTACCGGGTGTTCATATAAAGTGTCATTTTTCAAATAATTTGTTGCTGGAAAAAATCTTGTTTGTTGTTCATGGAACAACTTGCGTATGTAAACTGTGAATAAAAAATACTTTTTGTAAGAAGTTTAAAATAGCAATAGCTTTCACAGCAATTGAGCGACATATGCCTACGAAATAATTACACGCTCAGTGTATCCGCATGCACACACCTTGTATTTAAGCCTCCCTTCTCTGCTTCCTTCAAGGAAACTTGCTCTATTTATCTTTTAATTAAAATTTTACGAGTTTCATTCATCACTCACTAATTATGGCAACTTCAACTCGCACTCACTCATAATACAAAGTACCGAATTTCTTCTTCTTACATTTGTGTGTTTGTGTACATTTAAATTTATTCACGTAACTGGGAAATAGGAAGCAAATATTTTGAAATAAAGCGAAAACTGGTTGCTCTGATACGAAAAATAAAAACTGCGAAAACTCAAAACTGGAACACGTTCCCACATTCAAAACAAAAACATCACTCCGCATCAAAAACTAGTAATAAAGGTAAAAACAAACACAAACAAACAAAAATTCATAGAAATATGTAATGAACTAATGTTGCAAGATGTAGTTTATAAATATTTTATTTTCATTTTAACATTTCTACGTTTCAACATTAATTTATTTCTCTAAATCTATAAATTAAGCGAAAATGGCGTAAAATATTATAATAAATGGACACGAAATTGTTTAATTAAGAGAATGGACTAAAACTAAAACGAAAGAATGTATAAATAATGATGAACATTGAAAATCTAAATACTGCCCCATGATGTAGGTAGGTACCTATAATTATTGTTAAAAAAAATATTTTTTTTTGTTGGTTGGGACGAACTTTCAGATATATTTAAAGCTATTAATTATAATTATGCTAAACGAGGTGCAATTACTGTCATATTATTTAAGGTCTGTCGCAGTAGGTAGTCCAAAACAAACATTCTTCAAATCAGAAAATTGAAAATGAGTTTTCGAACTTTGTTCATAGTAGTCCACACGTTTTATTAACCACACACCCGTTCGACGTTTGGAAGAATGCCGAAACCAGCAGGCGAGCTTGAAACCAATCGTACCTTAAAATCGCTGCAACAGTAACAAATGTTAAAAACTATTATATGTTATGCCAGTAAATATTAACCAGCAACTAAAAACCAACAAGACCCGAAGAGCAAAGATTAAATAAATAGGTACTGGTCGCACCGAACCACTTTCCTACCGCGGAATGTTCTCAAACTTTTGCGAGCCCAGACCCAGTTTTGAAAATTATCATTTTCACGACCCATTCGCTGTTCATTTTTTAAGAATATTTCCCACCCCAAAATCAACTTGCTGGAAGATTCGTTCATCCAGCCCTGGAGCGCGTCCAAATTCCAAACAGTATAAGATTTGGCAAGTATGACCTGAAACCATTACTTTCCTTTTATACCTTGGGTAGAATAGCTCGAAAGTAAAAAGTAGATTCGATCAGACAATGACTTTCAAAATTATTAAGGCAAACGTTACACTCACAATCTCATCTTCTGAAACGTATTGTTTACTTAATAATTTATTATTTCTTCTCATTCTTTAGGTTTAGGCCCATTGTTAGACATGTTTGACGCTTTAAAGAGATGTTGCCTTACATGGAAACGCTTTTGTTTACGTTTTTGTTTATTTTATCGTTTTTCATGTTAATACTTGTGAGCCGAACGCTGAGCTGAACAAAAGAAGATTAAAGTTTTCTAAGTACCTACATGTTAAAGATAGATTATTGTGTTTCTTTCGATTCAATTCAAATTCCATGGAACAACAAAGTTTAAAATTTCATTTCGTATCAGATCATGATGGTATGCATGCATCAATATGCCGAACATTGGCTACCGTGATATTAAATTCGAAACTTCATGCTGAACTTTTTCCAGCTTCTCTAGCTCTAGGTCCAGGGGAACTTAAGCCGTAAAAATAACACAAATACGTTCAAAAGAAAGTTTCTCTAGCTTTGGGGCAAAACATTTTTTTTTTTTGCTTGCAATGGCAAACTTATCGTTGTTTGGTTTTTAAATATTTCGATATTCGCGTCTTGTTTTAAAAATTGCAGTTTAAATTCTTCGGTTTTTTTTTGTATAAGTAATCGTTCATTCGTTTATTGACTGTTGAATTCTTCGAACTCCGCGCTGTTGACGATGATGGTAATCTATAAACTCTTTTAACTCTGATGTGAAGTCTAAAGGTGCATTAAGTTGCGTTAATTAATTACCCGATAATGAGCTATCGCTTAACGATTATACGCATGCCACGTATCGCGATAACGAAAACTATTTACAGCCTGCCTGCCTTTTAATAATCATCATAATAATAAAGTTTACAGCGCTGCCGCAATCCACGGGAACGTTAACTTTACTCATACGTTAAAATGCAATAGAAAATAATAAAGTAAAATTTAAATTAATTCAAAAATATTTTAATAAAACGAAAACTAATTCTCGTTTCTCAATGCAATGCTTAAAGGCTTAGCTCGTTCTCGTTGGTTCGTGCATTATAATTATAATTATAACGATATAACGAAACCTTTTTCACTTGGCTTGTCAAGATCTTGTCTACTTCTCTATGGATATTTTGGATGGAGACTGAAAACCGTCCAGTGTTTGAAGTGGCTCCGACTTTATTATAAACACTATTCATTATGTAGGATAAGGATGTGTTTTCCTTATTTATTTTATTTATTTGCATGGAAACAATTAATTAGTGATGCACTGAAAATGGAATTGAATTATATTTATTTTTTGAAAACGTCCCGTCTTTCACTCAATTTTTAACTTTCCAAAAGTATTTCGTCGACATATGTTCTTCTCGTTTGGTTGATTAGAACGGAATGTCGGAATGTGTTTGCTTTTCTTTTATTTCGTTTTTTTTTCGAACTAACAGACGAAAAGACTTTATCAAATTAAAAATGTTAGTAAATTTCTTTAGCCGGCGTAATTAAAAAAAAAAATGCTGTAACTCTGTGACAATTTTATTTACGGACCCATATATTGAATGTTTAATTCTTCATTTTGAATTTTTTATGATAGATGCTCGCAGTAAACGTTTAGATGTGTATTATTTGAAATATTAAGCTGCAAAACACGCGGACTAGTAACTATTCAACAAACTATTATGCGGCATGCATATTTTAACGAGCCAAAACTACACAACTACCTGAACAAACTATCGGTTCGGTGCAGCATTCATAAACCTTAGTACTCGCCAAGGTAAAACGTAAACTTCTGAGCACAACTTTTCCGCTTCTACCTATATATACATATAGATATATGAATATGTGCAGTGCAATGAAAGAACAGTGGAAAATCGTCGTTGCACTCGTCGTGCAAACTGAAGATTAAAATTTAAAGGAATAGATAACTTTACACGCTCTTTGCCATAAAATATTTAACGAGTAAGCAACAAATTGTTGTTCTTTACTTTGCCGAAGCGAACGAAGAATTTTCGTCCTTTTTTTTTCTCTTTTTCCAAAATCTTTCGTATATATTTATATTGTTCTACAACATACCTATGAGGCTATAAGTACGGTGTAATCGACGGTGGACCTTGTTACTTTCGCAATTTAGCGATAAAACCGTTTTATTATAGTAAAATTTTGCTTTGTCGACTTCAAGTCTTTTGAGGTATATGCAGATTTATACACAAATGACTCCGATGGGCTAAGGCTTTTATGCTTCTTGCGCTAATGCAATGGATGTTGAAATGCAAATAAAAATAAAACAGGAACGAGAAAACGGTGAAGACGAAATTAAAGTTCCTGTAATACTTAAGAACAACGTGAGGACTGGCGAATTTTTAACATTTTGTAAAAGTTTTAGAGAACCTTGCCTTGCCGGTGGCGCCTGGTTCTGGTTTTATTTTGCAATGCTACTCAACACCCAAATACTTTCCATCAGAGTCGAACTGAACTATTTTGCAATGATTCGTATATCTATTACTTCACTAACATTTTACTGAAACGAAAATCCATCTCTATAAATTGAAAGTCGCGGTGCTTTGTTTGCTTGTTTATGCATAACAATAACGCGAATGTGTATAAATGGTCAATGGCAATAAAACGAAGTACGAAATTGAGCAAAAAGGAAATAAAGACAAAGAAAGGGGCATAAATGCGGTAACAAATGAAAAATATTCTTAATTAGCAGCATGTCATTTCTTCTTGTACTTTGGCTTATTCTTTCATATTTTTGCTGATGGTTTCGTTCATATATTGGCGTAATTATTTTTTTACGTCTTTTCTTTGATGATGCTAAATGTTTCATTTACATTCCAATTAGTAGATAATATTGTTTCAAACGCAAAGAAAAAAAGACAAAAGAAAAATGAGCATGAACTTGTACACGAAAATATTTATCCAACCCGGATTAGGACATTTGAAATGAAATACTTTACAATTTACATCATCACTGTAAGTTCTAAAGTCCTTGGATGTCGTCATTTGAGGTATTGTGACAATGTCGTCGTCTCTTCTCTGCATACTTATAGATTCCTAACAACATCCCAGCTGATTTTCTACTCAAGTTGCACTGTATTCTTAAAAGCAACGTGTTCTCAGTCACTCAGTGTTCAGTCAGTGTAGTTATAGCAAAAAGGGCTCGAATACTCGACACATCTATGTCGAGTGCCGAGCCCCGGTACGGGCTGAAGTCCTATGGGGAGTCCTATACAAACATTGCGTAGAAGGCTAATCTCTTGCATAACAAAATGGTTCAAATAACATACGCCTCGGCCTATATCTATATGTGTATAGACTTAAAACTTGATAGATAAAGCATGCATGAGTTTAGTCTAATGTGCACTCTCCTACGCTGATGCTCTGATGTGTTCCGTTGGGTTTTGGCCGGGCTTGTTGTTGTATGTATTTTAGAAGACGACGGCCGCCTTGTTTTTCTTATCTATTGCACGTTGTTTTCGTTTTATTTTTTTCGTTTTCGGGGAGAGTCTGTTTAAGTCTTCAGTGTTGAGTTTTGAACTGTAACTGTAAATGAACCAGAAATGTAACTGCAAGCATCGCGGCATGTGTTATGCATCAAAATCAAAACTTAAATGCTAGGAATACAAGAAATTTTTAAAGAATGAGTTAGTTTATTCAACATTGTTGACAAGTGAATCTACCGACTAAGTATCTGAAAAGGGGGTGAGTTTTGCACAGAGAATCTGACTTATTGGACAATTATAATAAATATTGATTTTTTTTTGTTCAATAAAATACTTAAACTCCAAAGATTATTTTTAAATATTCTAAATTAGTTACACTCTGTGTAGGATTTTGAGTGTACTTTACTTACAAAGTTACCTAAGTGTACTTATACGCTGAAGAAGTATTGAAGTAATATGAAGTAATATGAAAAGAATGCGGGGATGGTTTAATTGGCGTCATAAAATTTTACTGCTCAATTGCATATTAAAATTGTATCCTGCATACGGAACGACGAACAAGTCATTATTCATTCGTCTTTCTTTCAAATCTTTTCAAACTTAAAACGGAAGAATTCCTTTGCTTTGAAAAACAACTTGTCAGTTTCTTGGTATTATTGATACTTATATTTTTCAATACATCATTTTATTTAAATTAAATTATCATTGTATAAATATATAACTTGGGCTAACTTTATTACACTCTGTTTTCCAATATTTATTTATTTATTTATTTTATAACTTAATATCGAAGTAAAGAACTGAAATTATTTTCGTCACATCAGGAACCACATTGGTAATTCCAAAACTTAAAATTTGAATTATTCATAAATTAAATAAACAAAAACAAGAAGCAAACAAGTTCGTAGAAATAACTATAGAATTAAAAGAATATAAGAAGCAATAAAAATATCTACTTATTCGGTAGCCAGTTTAGAGTTTTCAGGTTTCAAATTGCTAAAATTTTTCTTTACTTGGACTTTTATTATAATTCGAATTATTCGAAACTTCCTTGTTTCCATTTCTTACGAGTAATTTCTTATATGGGTAATTCAAAGTTTTCTAATTTGTTGTTATTTTTCATCTGTTTAGTAGTTGTCTACTATGTATGTTTAGTTAGGGCGAGTTTCTTCAGAATTCTATGCATTTTGTTTGTTTGAACAAATTCACCAATTTCTCATTCATAATTCATCGTCCTGTCACGCCAATATTTCAGTTGATCGGAAACTCCAAGAAGTTTCCTCACTTTATAATTTGTATTTTTAACATTTTGTTGCTGTATGAAATATTTGTTATTTATTTATTGATTTTACGAAACACCCAGTGGAAATGTTCTTAATATACGGCGCCAAATTTTTCAAAACATTTTATCTACTTAGAATATACTTATTCTAAGTAAGTATACGTATATTTTAAATTTATATTTGTCATTGTGGTATGGTTTTAAGCTTTCCTAAATTTGTTTTCCTACACAATTTAAATAATATTTGTTTATAAGTAACTGTTATTGATATATGAGATAGATAGCCACTTGTTCAAGTTCAAGTTCTTTCTTCAAAAACTTTGCATATCTTTTCAATTTATAATCATAGTTCGTTTGTAAAGAATATATTAAAATAGAAAATAAAGTAAATGGACAAAAAAAATGAGTCAGTCAGATTGTGATTGTTTGGTTGGTAGCGCATATTTATATTTATATGCTATTGTTGTTATGCATTCGTTAAGATTAAAATTTTTCTGTTAGTAGTTTTGTTGTTAGATACTTGTAACTTTTCGTTCTCTTCTCATTTAATTGTGAGTAGTGATGCTGTGAAATATAAAGCGTAAACGAAACCAAACTCACACTCGCAATCACACACATCTAAGTATGATTCGGCATAATATTTTATACAAAAGTTAAAATACAAAAACACAACTTTAATCTGATTATCCGTCTCTCTGGTAATCTCTTGCTTAATCGCTATGACAGCCAGAAAGTTCACTGCCCCATTCTCATTCTCTTGCCGCTCAACTCAAAATCAACTAGTAGTTGTAGTTGTAATAATATTATTGCGTCGTAGAAATAAGTATACATTAATTTTTCTTTTGATTCGACGATTCGGCCCAACACCAATTCAAAATTCCAACGCAACTCCGGCTGGCTTTCAGTAATTCAGTTGAGTTGCGAGTTCTCCTTCTCACTGAACACTGACTTTTCGGAACTTTACTTTAATTCAGTGTGTTTGTGCACGAAAGCATTCGACTTTCGGGTTGCTTTTTATTATAATATAAACGTGAAAGCTGGAAAGTTATGTTTATTCATGCTGCTTTGCTTTGGTTGGCAGTGGCACTGGCAGTGGTTTCGCTTCGTTCAAATTCGTTCGTTCTTTCGCCTACATATTTGCAACGCACTTACGTCGATTCCGTTTTACCGAACAGAAAGAAGCAGCAAGCAAAACACTACGATAGGAATAGAAAGAAGAAAAAATTAAAACACAAGAAAACTGAGGGAAAAAGTAAAGTTTCAACGCTCAGCTCAGCGCACTAGTTCGAAGTCGTTCGAGTGGACGACGAAGTGTTATTTTCTTGCCTTGTGCTTCGTTCTTCTTGCTGGTGCTTGGTTGAGTTGGGGTATACGAACTCAGGGTGAAATTTCCAATTTCCGTTTCCGGTCGGTTCGGATCATTATATAGCCGCACCGCACCGTTTATGAGCGTGCTAAAATTAAAATTTGTCGAGTCGAACCCATCTAACTTTATACTGCTTATTACATATAAGCGTTAAACAAACGTATAGGATAATCAAACACAACAAAAATACATTCACATTATTGAAGACTCAACATACAAAACGCGTAGTTATTAAATTAAAGTCGAAAAATGGAAGTTATTGTTTCAGTGTAGGACTGTGTTTGCGTTGGTGGTAAAATACTTTATATGAAAATCTAGTTAAAACTTTATTAACTTCACAGTACAGGCATAAGGCCCAATGTCCAAAAAAATTTGTCTTATTTTGTAGATAGGTTTATTTTACCTCGATTGGTAATCGTTATTCGGATTCAACATTGGGTGCATTCGAAAAAAAAATAATGTAATTAGTCGAACATGTGGCCGACGGGCGTACAGAAAATCGTTCAACCCTATCATTAAGCCATTAGGAGGGTTAACCGAGTCGATCGGTGCTGTGGATTCGAATCGCATCGCATCGGACGTCGAAGCAAACCAACGAACAAAATGCATGAGAATGTAAACGCACGAGGCCCACGACGACACAACCTTATAACCGAGTTCGGATTGAAAGAATAAAATCGCAACGATTGCATAGAAATAGCAGAAAGTTATTGGAATTGAATCAGTCAGAATTACAACGAATGAAAAATGAAGTAATGAAGGAAAATTACAAGCAACATCAACGAGAACGAGCGAATGAACAAAATAATCTTTTGTAGATACGTATTAGAGAAACCATGTGACTAATTAACTTTTTCCAACAAGTTTTTGCTCTTTTTTCATTTTCACCATTGTTTTCTTTGGATTCAAAGTACACTTCAGTTCAGTTCAATTTTATTTTATTTCAATATTTTTTTGCCTGAGTTTTGTAAAGCTTCACAAAAAAAAAGTATAGAAAAAACTTAATTGAAAACCTTATGGTTTCTATATTCATCACATCTATACCTTTTACCTTATACGCCAACCCTATCATTATCGATGATTGTGAATGCACATCAGCACAATAAAAAATTACGTTGAATTTGTTCCGGTTGTGCCCATATTGCTATAGTGCTAGCGAGTTGAGAGACATGCATCGCGTTTCGACAGATAATGGGGCTCTTCGAGGTTTCATCCTCTTTGTTCTGTCTATACAATCACTGCTTCACCACCACCACCACCACCACCGCCGCACTTAGCAAGCACTCTACATACGTGGTAAACAATTCACCAATTGCAAATTTTCGTGTAAAGTTTAGTTTCAGAATCGTATTTGCTGACTAGGCCACGATAGTAAATATCAAGGAGATTTGTGTGTATAAGGACGATCCTGCTCTGGTAAAAATCCTGATAATCATGAACTGAAGGTATGGTTTAGGAAAGTTGTGTATTGGAAATTGTGATATCAAAATGTAATCAAACACTTTTCCACTTTCTGATCAAACGGAATTGTTTTTTACTGTGGCAAAGTGTGCGGTGTCCAAATGGATTTATTTTTTTCGTTTTTTTTGTTGTTTTTGTTTTAATTCTGTTAACCATTCCTCAATCTTTTTTTTTGGAATTGTTTCAGGTTGTCTATTAGACAGCGCAGCTCGACCGCCAGATGTGCCCCCAAGAAACCCAACAATGAGTCGTCTTAACGGACGGTTGGCAAGTGCTCCTCCCGTCGACCCTAGTCAAGATTTCGAACCCTCTTGCCTCGTCAGGACACCTTCGGGGAATGTGTATATACCGACGGGAACACTAAGTAAGTCCATCGTCATTTCCATATACGTCTATGTCTCTATGCCATACCATAATATTCCTCATTCTCATTGTCTCATACTTGAGTTAAGAACATGTTAAGACTAGTTTGGCAAGAACAATCTCATCTACTAGTATCAGCACCACCAGCGTCCACCTACTAACAAGTTTTGTAACAGTTTTTACACTTCTTCGTTCTTCAACTTCGACTCTTCTTCGTATTCGTTCAGATCCATCGCAATCGCGCACACTCACTAGTTACTCAATCGTTTTCAACGGCAGGCTGAATGTAAAGCTGAATCTGTAAGCAGTGTAAGCACTAAACCTAAACACACGAAGTATGAACGACGAAGGGTCGGAGTTGGAGCGGGTGGTGTAAAGTGTAGGATTCTAGTATCCGTTCCGTCGTTTCATTCGGTTTCTGTTTTGTTCGATGCCTTTGCCTTTGCTCAGCAAAAGCTCTTCAGTAAGCGTTTGTAACTCGCGTTGGTAGGACGATCGATCTGTACGACCGCCGCCGTGATAACGCGTTCACATCGTCGTTCAATATGACACGCGAAAAGTGATAACGATAAATGAACTACCAAATATAATCATAATCGCCTAAATTTCGCTTCGTGCGACTGTGAAGTTTATTTATCCCAAAAATTTTATTTCATTTTTTATTTCAATGCGCAACGCATTAAATATGCGTTTTCGGTGGATTGTGGTGAATTTGTGAATGTAGAATTTTAAATTATTGATGTGATTGTGAAAGTTTTCCAAAAATATTTTTCCTATTTTGTTTGTGGATTAATAAACGATGGCTTTTTATAATGGAAATTGCGAAGAGAACTATTACAGTAGTAATGTACAGCATGAAAATATGTATGAACATATACAATGTAAGGATTTAATTTAACTAATACTCTTTTAAGCCTTTTCTGGGTAACAAGGCAGCTAATATTTTAAATTACCTAAAATAACTTGGCATCACTGAAAAGTGAAAAAAATTGTGATTACGATGAACACTTTTTCATACCCGGGTCCTAGGCTCTTATCCTTTTATCAAATTTCGGTTTGTACTGTCAAAACTTAACAGAATTAAGCACAACAAAGACCCTTGAGCGCATTCAACAGCCAGCCTTGAATACCATCCAACATTTGCTCTAACTACTGCTAAAAGTCTTTAAATCTATAATGTTGCCCTACTTGATTTGTGATAGTTAAGCATCCCTCTTTATAAAAGGGCACTTTTCCACAAAAGCACCAGGTACTCGAAATTCCAATCGACAACAGATGCTTCGATCCTCTTTGCTCAAAAAATCCCAAAAAAGGAAACTCAAATCGACCGTATCTTTCAACGTTCTAGAATCTAGATGTTTTTCTCTTTCTTCAATACCTAGGTATATAGCTAAATTACGTTACAATAAAAAAAAGTAAGAAAACTTTAATCTGTGCACACCATATGTTCGTACCGTGCGTCGTCAGTTTATGTTTTACATTTTCGATTTCGATTTGGTGGCTTGCTCGGCAGGTCGGCTCTCTGGGCTTTGGGACCCTCTGCATTGAAAAACCAAACAAACACAAAAACTTGATGGTGGTTCCCCGTACCCAACGGTGAGAGGTGAACCATCAAAACTATAAATGCGATGGGATGAATACGATGCCGACGCATTTATTATTATACTTTATATGCCGATACACAATTACGTTGCCTATAATAAGAGTCCTTCTGAAGTGTTGAAAGAATTCAATAACGTGTTTCATATATTATGGACATGTCCTATGTCCATAATGAAAGAATCGAATGTGAATGGTAATAAACCATCAAGTAGTTTGTATTATATTAGGCACATTCATATCATACATCATGCTTGGAAAAAAATTCACCGTATGGGAATAAAAAATGGGACGATCATCGCTTTCTATTTCTATATAAACCATCAACATCAAACCATGAACATGAACATTGAACATCATGCTCCTGTTGTTGGTGTTGATATTTTTTTTATATATTTTCATTTCAACGTTGAGTTGAAAGTTGTTTTATTTTTCATTTTCAATTACGAAACACAGGGTGCACTCTAACTCACTAGTCACACGTTTATTTCTGTTGAACATACAAGGTTTTGATGCGTAATTTTCTGGTACACTCAGTAAAAAATGAATATGAAAGTATAGGATATTTACAGTGTAAATGTGTGTGCACGCGTAATAACCAACAAATTGCATTGGAATAGCATCGGATATTACGATAATTGAGATCAATATAACGAACCCTAAGGCTCTCTTTTACTCTCCTCTCGACATTCGTAATTCGTGCACGGTGCACCCATCGGCGGCCTGACGATCACAAGCCAACCGAATCGAACTATAAAACACCGAACACCATTATCTATCCAATTCATTTATGTTATGTGCGTGTGTAGTATGCGCGCAGTGATTTTATTTTATTGCTTTTAGATAAGATATTGATTACTTATATTGTGTATTCCAATATATTCCACTAACAATACTTCATATTTAAATTTAACATACTTTCGAAGCGCTTCTTCACATAAATAATGTAACGAGCAGTCAAGTCATTTATCAGGTTCTTTATTTTAATATATTATGCGCAACAAGTTATTGTTGCTTTGGTTGGTTTTTGTTTGTACATATATCATATTATGTCTCGTATGAATGAAGAATAAGAATGAAATCAAAGTGCATGTATAATAAGAATACAAAGGGGCCACTTGGCTGTTCTGTTAGCTTAGCAGATGGAACATGGAACAAAAACCGTAATTAGCATTTATCGATATAATTGCAATTATTTGTTGTCGCTGTCATAAGTCATATCGAACAATATGATAGGAAAAATTATGATTAAATGATGCTCGTTCTCGTTACATTAAATTTATTTACATGTAAATCCAATTTCTCGCTCTGACTGAGAGTCCAACCCAGAACCTCAGCATATTTAGTGCATAGTTATACCAACTGAACTATCAGTGAGCCGTGTTGTTAATTGAAGAGAGAATTGTTCATATAAATGTGATGTTATTTTTATGTGAACACAAAA
>JARJEB010005580.1:0-11073 GCA_030264535.1 Liometoxenus newtonarum
CACACGCCGTCCTTCTCGATTGTATTTTTTGGGGGGGGGGTGTAAAATTTTTTTTTTCAAAAAAACAAAAAAAACAAAATTTTTTTAAATTTTAACTCCGTCCACAAAAACGTTGGGGCCTTGACCCCCCCCCCCCCCCCCCCCACGTACCATCGCTTGATCTCTGCGTGACATATTAATGAGAAAACGTAAAAAGTCACTGCGTGCAGCGTCAGCGAACAGATCGCGATGAATTAGCCATTAACTGCTTTCGATATACCATTATTAACTACTCCAGAGTAGTTCGGAACTATAGTTTCAAGTCTCATGGAGTAGTTTATAAATAATATAGGTATAATTAGAATCGTATATCGAAGCTTCGTCAAGTCAATCAACGTGCCTATAAGTAAAACGTTCGTAATTCGAATGTTTTTACATATTTTTATTCTCTCAATGTGCAATTAATAAATAAATTAGTATTAACACTGATCTAGTCGTTTATAGATACCAATTTTAATGTATTGTTTAAATTTAATGTGGTATACAAATGTAAAATGTAATAAACCAACGCAATTTTTCTACGCAGACAATTCAAATGTTCCAATTCATGTTCTTTATGAATGAAACAAATAAGTAATTAATAAACTAATAGAAAACATCTGTTCCAATAGTCTTATTTTTATTACAACTCATTATTTCATGATATGTCATTTTAAATCGAGTCCGCAGTATTATTGAATCTAGGTACATACATACAATTCAATTTAAACTTGAATGAAACATGCCAGCCAGGGCGGACTTTCCCGGGGTGGCCGGAGCGAACTGCTAGAGCTGGGGGGTCGCGAGACCGAGACCGGCTTGCCCAAGATTTCCCGCGCTTCGGTTTCAAAAACCAGTCCGTCCCTGACACAAGCCCATCCCACTTCCGATTTGGTTCGATCGCCGAATGCAGAATCGGATTTTCAATATAAATTATAACATGCATTTACTGATTTAGTTATATATAAACAAACAATTCAGTCCTGGTTGATTCGTAAATTTCAAAATACCTAAAATTGTCGTGGGACGCGTGCTACCTGTTTCCCCTCATGCTCATTGCACAATATACTGAATATATGTACAGAGCGTTTATTTTACCATCGAACATGACATGTAGCTAGTCGCAGCTAAAATAAACCAGTCAAACTAAATGTTCAGTTGTCAATTTTGTCATTGTCAATTGTCATATATTTGAACGGATTCTTCACAAATTGTTCTCAACACGGTTTACAATAATCATCAAAATGGCTCTCACATTGATGCACTGACTTATCATCGTGGTGTGTCGTCATCTGTCCCACATACCCACTCTCCCCTTCTCCGTCGGTGTGTCTTTAGCAATACAAATCGCCACTGTTATGAGTGTGACTCGTTTATTATAGCTGCGAACATAGCAGCTATGTTCGACTGTAAAATAAACGCACGGTATGTGAACAGTGTACAAACTCGAAACACACCACCCACGTTCCCAAATAAACATCCTCAATTCGTCAGGCATGCGCCGATTCATTACGAATGCGAATGAGTAAAATCCCAGAACCTACGCGCTGACATTTGAATATAAGTAATATGTTTTGCTACAGCGTTTCATCTGCACCAGACGGGACCGCCAAATCCAAATCTGGCCGAGAATAGCCAATATACATCGCGACGCCGTCGATCGTAGTCCGATTCGTACATTCTAGTTAGAGAATCGTCTAAGTCCTAAGCTAAGTCAGAACGCGACTTTGGAGAGAACGAGGCGCGCGCGTCCTTTGCGCTTTGCGAGTGAAGTTAAGTAAATTGTGCGCTCTGTAACTACACGGAACTGCTGACGCTGACTTGGTTGGTGCACCCAGTGAAATTGAGAGTGTTCAACGGGTTAAACACCGGAGATTTAAACTCATTTTTGTAAAGAACAGGTAAATCTTTAATACATTTTTTTGGCACGAATGCATTCTGCATGAGAAAAATTATCGATTGAAAAAAAAATTAAATTTCCATGCTTTAAGACCTAAACATGGAAATTTTTTTTGAGAAGACTTCCTGTTATAGTTTGTGAAAATTTAATAAACAATATGATAGTTGCTAAGAATAGTTTTAATTTTTAATGACTACGATGTGCAAGTTTTCAAGCAGTTTTTTTTCATATATTCATTGGAGAAAGACAATGTAAACAATATATACCAAAATAAATTAGTAAATTGTTAGTTGGCATTTTGCAAAATAATATAATAAATAATGTCATTTTCTGTTAGCAAAAACCAGTTTAAAGTCGCTATAGGCATATTTTGTCGTTCTTCAGATTTTGTCATTTGAAAACAACTTGTATTTTGCAAAATGTGTACTTTATATTTGATTTCTTATAAGTTTGACCTTGAAAGCGCATTTCATTAGCTCAAGTTATATAATCAAGATGACAAAACGTAAACTAATTTATTGTTTTTCTTATATTACATGAATATGATCAAGAAAAAATAAGCATTATTAAAGAATTTTTATTCTCAATTTACAATGAGCACTTTTAACTTTTTGCATGCAGCCCTTATAAAATAAACATAACTCACTTGTTATTGCACAACAAACAGTCAAAAATTTGTTATGCAAATAAAATCACACTAAATCTCATCTCAATTTATAATTTGCATATTTCAAACTAGATGACTCAAGTAAGTTCACGAGAAATTTATTATGGTCCATAACAAGAGTCTAAACTAGAAATACAAATGCTGTCGTGAAACATCCTGTATCTGTCATACATAAACAATTGTATGCATGGCATATACGCGAGTAACCTCTATATTTAAAATGTTTATTTAAATTTTAAAACATATTGCTTTCACCATAAAGTATTTCAAGAATAAATAAAAAGTCCAAATTGACCATGCAACGCATTTGGAATTTTCAATTTGTTTACTTAATATATGTATCTGATATAGATATATGGAAACAGAACGCAGTGGCATAGGGCGCCGACTACACGGGGGACAACGGGGCTTGAGCCCCATTGAGCAAATTCAAGGAAGGCTTTGAAATTTTGTCAAAATTAGAAATGCATTTGTCAATCGGTTAAAAGTACGACAAAATATATTCCAAATGTTATAAATATATGATAAATTGACAAATCTAAAAGTAGGCGCCATGCGCAGTGGCAATGCAAAGAAATAACGATTCGTTAACAGAAGGCGAAAAATAAGAATGGTTTTTTTTATTCTATTTGCAAGCGCTTGTATAGTTCACGTGTAATACAACTGGATGACTTAGTAACCCAATAATAATCAAACGTTTTGAGTGCATGCCAAGTCAAGCAAAAATTATTTCGGGACAAGCGCCGAAACAACCGTCTGACTTTCTTTCTCATTTATTTTGTTTTCTACCAACATGATTTCAACTACTTATGGCAAATTTAAATTAATAACGACATAATTACTAATTAAAATATATGACTATATATTTTCCATTTAAGTGATACTTTTATGTGTATAATTTTGAGAGTCATAATTTTTAACTAAATAAACAAAATTTGAGAAGAAATCAAATTGATTTCGCGAAGGATCTTGGAAAATCATAAGAAATTTTAAATTGGGTCACGATAAACAAACCTTGTGGACTGGCGTTTCATTGCAAAACATTTATGCGGACACAACTTCCATATGGTTGTCCTCTCTTCATATTCGGACATACAAGGACATTGTACCTGACTGAATATTGCTATATTTGGCGAAATGATTGAATGAATTCTACAAATTATTCAATAACGTGTCAGTCAATTGTGATTATTTGCTCTTATGTATTTTTACAGCTATCTAAATTGAAGGTGTATAGGACGAAAAAACTATGCTACGACGTTTACAGACTAAATAAGGACATGAAGCAACAACAGTAGGAGATTCCACGAACTTTAGGTTTATAAGTAATGATGTTTATTATTCAAAAAGTGAGTCAAGTTTAAATTTACGAAACTTTCTCATTACTGATGAAAATGAAAACGCAGAATTTGAATTTAAATCACCATTTGATTGCAATCAAATAAAAATAGTTTCTTTTGAAAATATTAACTCGCGACATGGAATAAATTCCAAACAACTAATTTGTAATAAAAAAAAACACCTTCACCGCAAGCAAGAACACTTTATTAGCGCCGTTTCATTCTTTAATAATGCAGCAAGTTGCAGGGACGGACTGGATTCGGACATTAGATCAGCCTGTCTCGCGGCCCCCGTCTCTAGCAGCTATGCCCAGTCTGTCTCTGGTAAGTTGTAAGAAGTTGTAGCACATGTAGGCGGTACGTCTATCTCTTTCGCTCTCTTGATTAATCTTGCATTATTCGCGATCGACATTCCGCGCTCTCAACTCGTAAAACCCGTAAATGAATTCGTTCGACAACGCGTTTCAAGTTCATTCATTACCGAGAAAAATCCACCTTGCACTTATGTGTTTGTGTTGGATAGTTGGGTATGTAAACTGTAGCTAACTAAGCAAGCAAGTGAAGTGAACGAGTAAACATAAGAAGTGTAGGTTGGCATTCAAAGGTAGTCGCTCACTCGCATCGAAACTTATAAGGCGAACGAAGCACGAGACTGCAAAATCAAAAATGAACAAGTGAATGAATAAAACAAATAAAAACATTTTTAGTTGCGTCACACTTGTGACTTGAGTCTGTTTCGATTCGTTTTTCAATTCAGTCGGCTTTATAACTACCAGTAGGTTTCGAACAGATGTTGTTATGGTGTGGGAGTGAGTTGTCACCGAAAATATGACTAAATATAAAATTAAAACTATTGTTTCACCGAAAAAAAGCTATGTTATCAAATTTCAAAAAATAAGCTTATGCATAAAGTTGTGTGTACCTGCACTCAACCTGTGACAACAAAGTTATTATAAATGAAAATGTAATTTCGTTATTTTGGGATCACATGAATATAAATGTGCCAAGAAGTATTTTCAAAATATTTATACTTAAATTAAGTTACGGTAACGTCGCGCAGGTGAAAATCGAGGACGTCTGGCTTCGTATTTACGTCAATATCCTTCAGAGCTAATTAAGCTTAAAGACTTATTTTTTTTCAACATGTTTCTTTCTGAACTGAACAAAAACGAAACTAAAACTTTAATTTAATTAATACATTCTTGATGAATCATTCAAAATATTTAAAAGGATTCTCGTCAAGTTACAATCACTCTGTATATTCAATTGTTTTACTTTCTTTTCATTTCCTAACAATCAAGTGTCTCTTTCGATCTTAACATAACACCATGTTGTCTTAAGTTGAAGTTCTCTTTAAATTTAAATTATAAAACATTTATTTTACTTCTATAATGAAAGAAGCCATTGTAAGCATTTAGTTTGTGAAATGAGAGTTAAAGAAACATAAAAGCGGGAAACGCAATATAAAACGACCGACGCATAAAACGTAAAATTAGCAAATAAAAGTGTCGGAACGAAAAGCAACGTGGAAAAAATAGTTTTGTCGCCGGTCGTCCGGTGTTTGTTTATTGCTTGGCAATAGGAATACTAAAGATCAAGTCTTACGTTTCAAATTTTGCTTTCGCTACACTGCCACTGCGAAGTTCCACAATCCAGTAACGTTTGTACAGAGTTATCTAAAATTATTGACTTCCTGTCAATGAGTAATTCCTCAAAGCGGGGATTTTTTAATTACTCAAAGAATGCTAACTATGGTCAATTAGGTGTCAATCATTTTGAATCGCTCTGTATCTGTATATACTATAAACGTGTGGTTGCGTTCTAGCTAATGAAGGCGCCGATCTAAATCCAGAAGACCACGCAGAGTCTCCGACGATGTGACCTATATTTTGAAATTAGTTTCGGTTTACTTCAAATATCCGAATTTTGTATAAATTTATTTTTAAATGTAAATTTATGAATCCGAAAAAATTATAACATGTATGTACTTATCATTTCGAGTATTTATGCTTCCGGTGTGAAATGTTTGAAAATTAAAGAACAAATTAACGGAAATTGTCATAATTGTTGAAATATTAACTAAACTACGTTTGCATTTGGTAAGCACATTAAGCGCACGTGCATCACGGTTATACCAAATCCCAAAAGTGATGTTGATTCAGCTTTTCATCCAAATGTACCAAATGAATAATTAGACATCTGTCATCAATTGAAAATTAAATTAGAAAAAAATGTTTGTCTTAATTACTTTTAACATGTAACAAAAAATGTGTTCAAATTTATTATTTTTAAACTAATAATCAATTACCAAATAATTTACTACCAGAGTGTATATTCAAAACTACATTGCATGCTTTTTTCTGGAAGTAATGAAAGTTACAGTCAATTGAGAAAATAAAACCGTCAATAAACATCTCTTCGTTTCCGCATCAACGTTTATGTTCATGTTTTCCATCAGGATCCTCATTTCGAATTACCAAAACAAATAAAATCATGCAACTGCTACACTTGCGCATACAGTAAATTCATTTAACGTGTGCCCATGGAGATTTACATGTTAAAAACTTTAGGACATGTTAATGGGTCTCCTGTGCAATAGTTTGGCAAGAACTCTTCATTTGGACCATTTTTAACCCATTCTGATAATTTTTATTACCCGACCATGATCCCGATTGCTTAAAAAATTTAAAAAAATTGAAAATAATATGGTAAGCAAAATGGGTTGCATACATAGGTGGAATCAAATGATTCATAGAGTTTTCCATTTATTACACTGGTGTACACTAGTGTGCGCTTTCCTTGCACTGGCTTTGATTCATTTATAAATCATTGTAGGCAGTGTACCCGCCGCTGACCTGAGTGCAGGTTCAGTGCAACTTTTTAACACCCTCTCGAGGAGGTCGTGGAGCAAATCAGTGCAGTTATATAACAATATGTCATTTACTCATTAATTTATTTAATCGTCGATTCGAAAACAGAGTACAACAGCGCGCAACTGACCGACTAGCCCGCTTACAGTGTAACACTAGTGTAATAAATGGAAAACTCTATCAGATCAATCTCCATTGATGTTAATGTGGTTGCCTACGATAAAAATTTAAATTTTTTATTAAAAATCAGAATGGATTAAAAATAATCCAAATTAAGAGTGTAATTTTTTTCTTTGCAAACTATTCCGCAGGAGACCCATTAACATGACCTAAAGTTATTAACATGTAAATCTCCATGGCCACACGATAAATGAATTTACCGTATATTACTAATGTTATCAGTCTATCACTCTTAGTCTCTACCAGTTGTAAGGCCTATTTTTAAGTTTCCCTATTCCGTATTCCACTTATGATAATTACTAACTCTCATGGACTGACTTTCTTATTTATTTGCAGGATTAGAACCATATACATAACAACTTAACATGTCGAGTTCGAGAGTAGAACGGAAGGAATATCATTCTTCACGGTCGGCAAGCAGCCGCCATTTATCGCCGGCGAATTATAAACACACCGAGTTCGATAATAGCTTGGATCATTTATTGGACGATCTGCAAAATACAGTATCGCGTCCATTGACAAATGGCAATGCGTCGAGCAATGTATACAAGGAGACCAGAGTTGAAAAATCTACCACAAAGAGTCCGTTGATAAAAACAACACCGGTTACTGATTACACAGTCAATGATTCATACAATTACACGGTATGTCCAAAAATAACCATAATTATCATTGATTAATTGTATAAATTAGGCTCCCGATGGAACACAACACTACAAAACCGTTAAAACGGAACGGTATCAATACAATAGCAAGGGGGGCGCTGATTTGCCACCGGAGAAATTACGAATGCAGGATAACATTAATCAATTGGATTCCCTTTTGGATGATTTACAACAGGTCAAGCAAGCAGGTAAAATATTAGTCAAAATTCAATTGCAAATAGATTAATCAATATATTTATATGCGAAGATACAATTTTAGGCGTCAATGTTAATAACAATAGCATTCAGCAATCGGAATATTATAAGAGCAAGTCAAGCGGTGGAAAAATAATCACCGAACGAACAATTCCTTCTTACAATGAAAGAACAAGATCATTAGAACGCAACGAAAACCGTATTCAAACTTATCAACATAATGAAGGTACCAAAACAATTTAATAATTTATTTTTCATACTTCAATTAAGACGGAAACCCAATTGTACTGCTTAAAACTCCAGCATAGAGAACTTTATTTGAATACGACTAGTTTCGGTCCGTTAAGACCATCTTCAGGTATGTGGGAACCAACTACAAATTACAAAAACATCATATTTCAACACCTTCCTGAGAGTCTTGTAGTAGGTTCCCACATACCTGAAGATGGTCTTAACGGACCGAAACTTGTCGTATTCAAATAAAGTTGTCTCTGATGGAATTGTAAGCAGTAAAATTGGGCGCCACTCAACTGATCCAACATTAATTATAATTTATTTTTGGTTGAAATTATATGCATTTTCTTTATGTATTAGGTAATTATGGTGATATTAAATCAATGCGTACCCGTACACCGTCTCCAACATTCTCGAAAAAGGTCAACGTACAAACTTATCCGGTTGAAGTAGTCGAAACAACAACCCCGGATTTAAATCCGGAAATCCTTGCAGGCTTAGACCCTGAACTTTTGCCCAGTGGTAATACTAAAGTAACCACAACGATCAAAACCTACACTTACGAAATCCCCGGTAATGTAGATCCCGAACAATATGTCCAAAAAGCCGTCAATCAATCAGTCAATCAATCAATCACGACCCCAAGCAAAAGTTTCGTCTACTCTACGAAGAATTATGAAAACGCATCAAACACAAGCAGTTTGACACGTACGGGTCGCATGACCCCAACAAGTCCACAAGCTGATCGTAAGGTTGTTCGAGAAACTATCACAACGAAGAATTATCATCCGGACAACAAGATCTATACCGACACAGATGGCAAACGTACTTATGTTTACAATGAGACAATTAAAACAAGAGATTACAAGGATTATCCCGGTCATCCAGCCCATCCTGTTCACCCAGGTCATACGTCCAGACCCCAAACTCCGAAGAACGAGACTTATCATTACACCACCGAAACGACAACGCAACGTAGTTCGAGTCGAGGTGCCAGGGAAGATTCCCCTGACCGTACCAGCTTACCGCCGGTAACAACAACAATTCACAAATTCGATTCGATGACGAATCTTAATGCAAGGCAGTATCCCGAAGTTGAAACTTTTGATCCGAAATATCCGCCGGGTAATATTAGCCCGGTGCAACAATATCCGGTGCAAATGTATCCGGTAAACATGCAACCGGAACAACCGGACGTCAATATTACTTACAAATATCGCTCAACTACAAATACAACCAATAAGTATAACACGGAAAGATACGACAACGAGCCGATCTTGCCAAGGAAATTCCCGACGGATGAAATCGAAGGGCCACCGAAACGATTGGATGATTTAATGGCTCAAATCGGAAATGAAGTATGATTCATTTACCTACGAATTGTTTTTCAATTTTATTTGATTTGTTTTTATTTATTTTGTGAAACAGCCGCCAACCAATGCGTATAATGTTGGTTGGAGTGCACACGAGCGCGAATTGGAAGAACAACGCAAAATTGACTCACTCAAAGCATCACAAGAATACGAACGTAAAAAACGCGAAGATGTCCCAACCTCAAAGAACATCACAGGTGCGCCTGTTTACTACCCACCCGGACATGAAATGTTTGCTCGCAAAGAAGAAGCTGGGGCGTGGAGAGCCGAAGTATATGTTTTTATAATTCACACTATCAAATAACATGCCACAATTTTCTATATTTAATTTAATATTTTATCTCCGAACGTCGTATAAGTGACACATTACATTCTCTGTTGCATGGTGTATAAGTGTTTCTGTTGCATGGTGTATAAGTGTTGCTTTATAGCGCCTCGATACTTCTTATAATTTATACCTCCTAGGCGTATAATTGAATAATTTATACTCCTAGGCGCATAAAGCGATTGATTCGGACCAATCGGCGTGCAGTACGCAGTGGAGCAGTTCTATGAAACCCAACTGGCGTAACGGTATCAAACGTCAAATGCCATAACCTCGACATTGTTCATTTATTATTACAATTTTGATTAAATTAAATGGCGTTCGGAGATAATAGTATATTATTCGATGAGTGCATATAGAGGCTATTATGCGCGAGGGCGTGGTTACGTAGCGAGGCACAGCCGAGCGGAGTAACAGCCCGAGCGTTTAATAGCCTATAATATAGGCTATTATAGGCCCTATATGCACGAATTGAATAATATACAATTATCTCCGAACGACATTTAATTTAATCAAAATTGTAATAATAAATGAACAAATAACAGAAATTGTTTATACACTCTTTAATATAAATGTGCTGGCTTCTTTTGCTTCAAAACCACAAAACACGAAACAGAAACCACAAAACCTGTGAATGTTCACATTTTCGTGAATATTCAGTGTTCAGTTTTTGAGCATCGAATTAATTGATTTTTGGGATAGCAAATTTTCTGATGCACATGCTGGTGCCTGTCTCAACAGTGGATTTCTTCGACTTGATTCATTTTGAACCAATTGTAATAATAAATGAATAAATAACAACAGAAATTGTTCCATAAAATTCAACCATGGAATTCAACTTGAAGTGTGAACACGCTTGCTAGACGATTTCAAGCTACGTTCGGTTATATTCTATTGACTTTTTTCACTCTAAACGCTCTTTAGTCGTTCGGTTATTCCAAGTTCGGCTATTTTCTTTCTATTGAATCTTTTCACTCTAAACGCTTTTTAGTTGTTTGGTTATTCCAAAAAGGGTAAATGGTGCATTCTTTACACACTGCAGTAATACTCCAGCTACACTCCAACTCTGTCTGAAAATTCGAACGCACCTTCAGTTCAATAGATGACGTTATAGATTGACATTTCATGATTGAGTGCAGGCAAGCGTTCTGCTTGACGTAAGAAAAAACCTCTGGAGGAATTGACCTATTATTGACTTGTGTCAAGCTCATTATTCGCGAATGGTGTTAATTTGAGTTATATGTGCCTGCACACTAGTGATGGGACTTTTCGTTACTTTCGTGTACTCAGACCTACCCGTTACTTT
>JARJEB010005581.1:0-14292 GCA_030264535.1 Liometoxenus newtonarum
TAATTTTTATAGAGTTATAAAGTTTTGGAAATATTTAACCATTTGAAAGTTGTTCCGGATGACAGTTCGACCCAGCGTCTGGTAAGACTGAAATTTTTATTGGTGACCAAAAAAAAAAAGCTCTCAAGTCTCAATAAAGCGAGCGCACCTTGTGATGTGAGGTGACCGAAAAAAAAAAGCTAAAACTTTAAATAATTTTATAATGCTTTGAGTGTTTATGATTTTGTTCATTTATTTCGTTTATTCGACTACCCCCTGTACAGTTTAGGCGGCCCCCAAGGCGCGTCCCACACTTTGAGAAACGCTGCACTAGCCCAGCCCAGAAGCAACAACAAAAAAATAACAAAAAAGAACTTGTACATCGAAGTTCTGAGCTCAGTAAACGACCAAATAAACTAACTAAACGGCAACTACGTTTGGAAACGACCGAAAACCAAACCAGAAACAATTTTTGTCATCAGTATTTGGCGCATGTTTATTGAGTTCACACATATCTACAAAAGAAACTTTATTAAGTATCTACCTATAAGTATAGAAAAATTATTTTTATTCATTAATGAATTGTTCGAAAACGCAGTGAAAATGAATGTTCACAAATTTGTGATTTGTTTATTGTTATTATTTGGAGTAAGTTTTTGTTTTATTTGTGGTAATTAACCCAAAATTAAATTTGAATTAATTAATTTTAGATTTGTGACTTGATAAAATGTGGTCCTCCACAATTCGAATTAAATCTGCAATTTTCCAATTCCTATTTGCCGGCTGCAATGCAAATTATTGCTTATTTAACAGAAAGCATGAAATACGAATTGCGACCGCAAAGTGTTCAACCAGCAACAACTTCAACACCACGACCAACACCGTCTCATCGTCCTGGATTGTTTCAACCGCACTCACCACCACCCCATAGAGAATTTAAAGCTTTGAATAGGTAAACATTTTGAGTGTCATTTTTAAGTAAAAATCGTTTATCAATGCAAGTGACGAAAGAAATTCGACCCACAGTATTGGGAAAAGTGCTCAACACTGTGGGAAAACCTTCTCCGAAATTCTTTCAACCTTCAATAATATGCAATTAGTTCCAGAAAATCAAATAACAAATCTTTGGGTTCAATCATTCGCCAATATGAACCGTTCCTACCTCCAGGAATTTACGAAGAGGACTTGGAACTTTTAGGCGAAGGTCCCAAAAACTTACATCGCGTTGTTGATCAATTTGACACCAAGGAAGCGTTCGAAGACTTTTTAACAACTTTTGATGACGACGTCACCAATTCGAATTTACTGTTTCAATTAACACAATTGAGACAGAAAAAGATGCCGCCCACACGTGCCTATGTTACTTTATTATCCTTGTACGATATGTTAAATAGGGAGACGAAACGTTTAGGGCTGAATCGATTCCACGGCTATTCGCAGCAATTATTGATAGATTTACAAAACATCTCTACGGGCACGTCAACGTATCAATTGGCATACGTTCTCAGGAAAATACAAGCGCAGAAAGAGACTCGCGACCAAATGTTGGAGGGAAAAATCAAAACTCTCATCGAGGATTTGGGAAAAGAGGAGAGCTACATCAATTTGGCACTCAGATACATTCCACCATTGACATTCGTTGCCTAATATCTAGGATGATTATAAGGGAGATGAACTGAAGAAGTGAAAATTTAATACTCCGAAAACTTTTAACTTTACATTTAAAAAATGATGGTAAACAATATTATAATTTCTAAATTTAATAATAGTTATGACATAATATGAGTAATGCATGGTTCATGATTGACATAACACAGGCATAGTACATAACCTGAGAAGTAAGAACATGCAAAATGCTATACGACGGTTATGTTATTTTACGTGTCATTGTGAACCGTAGTATAGCATTTTGTCGAGGGGTAAACAACTCTTATAAATAGCGTACAAATGATTCACAAATGTGAATTCTTTAAAAGAATTCACAATATTTTAGAAAGAATTCACAATATTTTAGAAAGAATTCACAAACTGAATTCACAAAGTTCACAAACATTGCGCATGCGTTTAATGTGTCTCGGTTAGTTTCGACCTTACTCGACAAGGAGAACACGTTTGAATTCACATGAATTCACATTTTCTTCACATAAATTCACATTTTTTTCACATGAATTCAGATTTTTTTGCGAATTCACGTTGAATTCACAAACAAAAATGTTCATTCAAATCTTCACTGAATTCACATGAATTCACAGAAGAATTACCAGGGAATTCACACTAAGTGTACAATTTTGTAACTAGTTGTCTTCCCCTCGCATTTTGTATGTTTCTACTTTGTAGGTTATGTTCTATTCTATGCTATGTTATGTCAATCATGAACCATGCTTAATGGGGTTTGTGCATGAATTTTAAAATTGGAAAAGCGACCAAAAATACTAATTATATACGACATGGTAGAAACAATAATTAAAAAAATTTATTTGTTGTTAAAAATGGTTCTTCAAAATCCACCCTAGATTTAAATTGTACTATGCCGCGGGAAATAAAGATGATTCATCGCTTTGTCGACCTATTCCGATTCAAGGCCGAATCGGGCCGAATGAACTAAGCGTCAGGCCCAAAGACTGTCTTCGGTCAGGCTAGAGCTAGAGCGTCAAAACATCAAAATGTCGCGTAAAAGTGATGCCATTTTAAAAGATCTACCAAACAAGTTCCAGAGATCTAGGGGAAATTCCAATGCTATGAGTCATCATTATTTCACCAGATAATTCATCAAGACGTCAAATTTCAAACTTTAAAAAATGTTTTCTCCTTAAAAGACATGTTTAAAAAAAAAATAAAAAAATGTAGGGATGAATAATTCAAATCGTAGTTTTATAAAAAAAAAAATTAAAAAAAACAAGCATGGACCGTATTATTGTAATTAATACTTAAGACTTAAAACCGGAAATCAATCGTAGTTCCCATTCCTTCAATTGGTTGGGTTGTCGTTTGAGTAAGGGAAGAAGCATAATTTCCAACTTGATAAGCTGCTGTTAACAAAACCGTCACAATAGAACCGAAAATTTCCATAATGTGAATCCCTAAATTGCCTGTTTCCAAACTTAGTTTATTCGAATTTGTTTTTCTACGAGTATTTCTATTTTGTATTTCATCATCAAAAAGCAACCTGTCATCTTCATCAGCATCAACATATTTCTTCATATTATCAATGCTTGCGCTTTCATAGTTTTGTTTTTGCTGACTTATTTTTGGCGGTAAATAATTTAAATTTGTTACAATTTGTTTATTGTTTTCGTCTTTGCTTTTCTTTAAAATACTTTGAAGTTTATTAAACTCTTCAGACGTTTCCAAAGCATCTTCATTATCGGTTTGAATGTTTTCTGAGTTTTCCATTGGATTTTTGGTTTTCTCTGGAGTGGTTTGTTGCTCTTCTTCTTGTTGTTTCCTTACGTTATGTATAGTACTACGAACCGCTGAATACAATTGCAATTTATTTAATATTTTTGATATTTTCCGATGCAAGATGCCAGGCGCTGGTGTTTCTGGATTTTCATCCAATGGATCTGCACCATTATTTGGTTCTTTGTCCAAAGCAACAAAAAAATACATAAAAAAACAATAATGTAGAAAAAAAATATTCTGGAGCCGGCTTGACTTACCAATTTGTGATTGCGATTGTGATTTTAAAGCATTTTTATTATTATTATGAAAAATTGATCCTTCTTCACTTAAATCTTCAATATTTTGTGTATTATGGTTCATTGTACCATTGTTATTGAACAATTTGTTGAAGAACCATTTGGTTGTGCTGAATAAAAACGGACTTGCAGATGTATTATTAATTTCGTTATTAATAATAAACTATAAAATGATTAACTCATTGATATTCTGCGTGGGATAAAACATTTTCGAAATTCAAAACTTACCACCAAAAGTTGTAAAATTAATAAAGAAAACCGCATGGTTACTTTTGTTACTTTATACTCACAAAAATAATTGTAAAAATTAATTGAAAATTTGTTCGTTTATCGTTTAATTATTACTTATTTCGTTCGCGTTGTAAAGGCAACTGAAAGATTTGGCATCGGACAATAAAATTAAATTACGTAAGCTACAATATAAACACAATTTCATTTGTTTTACAGCACAATATTGTGTGGATTTGGCTTTGTTGTCATCGTCGTCATCAAAGTCGAAGTATACTGTTGTTGATGTAATGTTGATGCATTAAATTCAATGAAATTTGAAATAACTTTTCGTATTCTTTGTATGTCGTTCCTAATTATTCCAAGAACAACACCCGTATGATCTTCACTTTCGTCTTTGAATAATTATTGATATTGATCGTCATTTTTGTCCATCACTTTTGTTTCTTTGTTCAATATCGAGAAGAAAATTCAAAATTTACGTCAAACGAATAATAACAACTCGCAAGAATACCAAACAAAGTGATCCAAAATGAATGGCATTTAATGGATACATTCCCAATTTTTGCCTATGAATCTCTTTCATTTCAGTCCCTCTGTAGAATACAAAATTGAATGATCGTTTTGTTCAGGGGCGGACTGCTAGCTTTAGAGGCCCTGAAATAACACTATTTGGGGGCCTACCAATTGACCATACTTGGATGATGAAATGTGACAATTGATATTGATCCTCATTTTTGTCCATCACTTTTGTTCCTTTGTTCAATATAGAGAAGAAAATTCAAAATTTACGACAAACGAATAATAAAAACTCGCAAGAATATTTCTAATTCTAACATTTCACTAATATTTTCCAACATATTCGACATTTTATAATCTAAGCCTTTTCAATGAGAAACATTTTTAAATTTCTCTTTTAAAAGACCAAACAGAGTGATCCAAAATGAATGGCATTTAATGAAAACATTCCCAATTTTTGCCTATGAATCTCTTTCATTTTGGTCCCTCTGTAGAATACAAAATTGAATGATCGTTTTGTTCAGGAGCGGACCGCTAGCTTTAGGGGCCCTGAAATAACACTATTTGGGAGCCTACCCAATTGACCATACTTGGATGATGAAATGTAACAATCAAGTGTCTCGCACTCTGTAGGAGCTGAAGACCGGCGTTAAACTCAATTTTGAACTTTTTGCGGTATATCTACACCAAAATCAAAATTATGAGTGGACATGAAGAATTTCAGCCTTATTTGCTGTATCGCGTCTTGAAATGAACATTAATAAGTAATCGAGAGGAAACGTACGATTGTTCATGTGGGCGTAAGTGAAGGGGCCCTTTGAGTGCACGGGGCCCTTGGCTGCAGCCCATAAGGCAGCCTAAATCCGCCTCTGGTTGTGTTAATAGTCATTATAAAACATTTTGTCTCCATTTCTTTGAACATTTTATGATAATGAATCAACATCAAGACGAAACATGACATATTCACAAAATGAAAAGAAGTAAACACACGAATAATTTTGTGCGTGGTGCGTCTCCTCTCTTGTTATTTGGAGCTCAATTTGTATTCAATTCGCGACTGAATCAATTACTTAACGATTGCGTCACGTTTCAACCAACTGTATGCGCGCGGAATAATCAGATTGATTTAACCTGAATATTTATAACATTATTATAGTTCAAACCAAAGACATGGTAAAGATAGACAGAGCATTGTCACCTTCGTTATGGCTAGCAAGGACGGAAAGAGATAGACTGCTTATTTTTCCTCCAGTGGCGAAACGTAAAACTAAAAAAACCCAAGCACGACTATAGTATGGCGAAGCAAAAGTTTATGTGTGTTGCAGTCAGTAGTGTCTACTAAGTCTCATGTTTGCATAGAAAGACTGTAAGAAATATTGAAAAATAAAAATTATTTTCAAATTGTGTTCGAAATTTATAAAAACTTAATAAGCTATCTAATATTGCAAAGTTTAATAGTTTATAATGGGTGTACCAATTGTTAATTTTGGGACAATATTTTTGATTTTTCATTAACAATCATTAAATTAATAATAGCAATAGGTAGATATTATTTTCCCGATTTCTGCGCCCATTATTCAGAATCATAATATTTGTAGAGATGTCGACTTTCATGATTCTTCCGATGATCATCACGTGTAAATTTTTTCTTGCAAATTTTGCACTCAAACAAACCAACTTTGCTGTGCGATTGCATATGCCTGGGCCAACTAGACTTTCCCCGCAACTTTTTCATACAAATCGGACAAACGTTATCCGAATTATCTGCACTTTTGAAAACAATCGTATACTTCTCAAGTTCACTCTGCGAATACTTCTTTTTAAAGTTTCTATGCTCGTATTTATCGTGATCGACCAAATCTTCGAATGTATGATAAACAGCTCCGCATTGTTTGCAAATGTGAATGTCTAAATCTTCCAAGACAATCGTCCCTTTAATATCAACATCAATCTCATGTTCGGGTTCATGTTCGTCTTCAACCATATCAATAACAACAGAATTCGTCTCCGATGCTTGTTCTTTTTTAAATGCAAACATATCAAAGGTCGGATCAATCCCGAAAAGTTTCTCAAAGATTTCATTAAGTTCAGGTATTGGATCATTATTTTCGTCGGGTTGCGAGTTTTTAATGATAATTTGCACCTTATTGTTGCCGTCCACAGTACGAGAAGTTATTTCCAATGGATTTATTAAACCATTGGCATTCGAAGCTTGTATTTTAGCCACTAGATCTCCGTTTTCCATGACAAACAATGAAATTGGACTGTATACTAACTTTTCGTTTAAGTTCTTCACAATTTTCGCTTTTGCCTTTAAATCATAGGCGTTAATACCATCGGGAATCATATTGAACGTTAAGCTTTTTTCCTTTGGTGTTTCATCTTTTTGAGTTTCATGTTCATCAAGTTCTTGTTCAATTGCAGACTCAAGTTCAACTTCAGGTTCAGATTGGGGAGTGAACGAGTGTAAAGGTGCTTTGTTGTTGTTCAGTTCTTGTTTGTTCTCTTCAGTCTTGTCATTCATGTCGGTTTTAGGGGAAGTATCTGGTGATTTATCCAAAGGGGTACCGGTGGCAACTAATGCACATAATTGTGAGTGGTTTTTCAAGTCGAGCTTCTGAGCAAATGCGCGACAGCAGTGTTTGCATGGAAAAAACATTGTGCCATCTTCAGTGAACAGTACATCTGGAACTTTATAGGGCAGTTTGGCGGTTGGTTTATGGTTGTTTATATCCGGTTTTGTTCTTTGTTCTTTGATGTCTATATCCGGTTTGTGTGTTTGTTTCCGCTTCTGATCCTTTATATACGGTTTCAATTTATGATTACGTGTTGGTTTAGGTGCCTTTTTGGGTGGTTTCTGTTTAATTTTCGAGCTGCGTCGGGTTCTCATTATAAAAACAACTAAAAAAAAACTAAAGAGACAAACTAATTTCGTGAATTAACTAATAAAATAATGCAAATAATACCTTAAAATAACGAAATTATAAAAGGAAGTAATAATATTAGACTAAACGTAAAGTAAACAACCAATAAACTAAAACATTAGGGACTGTTTTCGTTGTTATGTTGGTAGTTCTAGATAGACATATACAGGATATTTTCAGAAATTAATTTATTTTTTTTAAAATGAACGCATAAGCATCGAAAAAATTGAAATAACAAATATAATTTAGAGTCTAATAAATAACCATGTAATTTTATTGATATTACATAAAAATATCACCATTTTCATCTGACGATTTCTATAGTAGGGACTTTCTGGTTAGTAGTACGCCCAGGCTTTTTTAAAGAACCCACCACACTGACAGTTAACCTTAAGGCCGTTGTCTTATACGATGATCGTAAAGCCAAAATCTCACCCGTAGATCGCCTGCAGACAATTGTAGGAACCGCTGTTATGTGCCTGAAGATACCACACACTATGCGGCTAATACCTGCAGGCTGATGCCCGTAGTCTTCAGCCATGTCTGTCGACTCAACTGTCGTTAGATCCTTATTTTTACTTTCCACACATCTACAGTCCGCTTCAACTGCAGTCCGCGAGCTGCGTGTGTGTGGGCAATTTTTGTGGACTGACAGACCAATATCTGCAGTTAATCTGACAATGTACGGGGTTCTTAAGTCATTTAAATTTAAATGTCGACTTCCTTGAGTCAGCTGTTACTGTCCTTGCGTCTTGTTGTGCATTTGTTTTGTGTGGTTATATTCTCAGAGCGTTTTCTAATTAATTATGATCATTAACAAGTAAGAACATAAAATTTAAATTTGGTACGTTTCTACTATTTGATAATAATTTTATTGTTTAGAAATGCCAGGTGGAAACTTTTGCAGCGTAGCATTTTGCAAAAGTAGTTCAGAAAAAGCAAAAAAAGGTGGCGAACATCTAAGATTCTTCACATTTCCCAAAGATGATTGCTTCAAAAAGGAATGGATACGGAAATGTAGTATTAAACGTGGCAAAAACGTATTTGATCCACGTTTCAAACGAATTTGCAGTAAACATTTTACGTTGAACGACTACGAAGACGCATTGCAAGCACAACTTATGTTTATTCATCCAAAAAAGTTAAAGAAAACTGGTTCGTTTTTATGTTTTTTTTTTGGTCTCTTTTCATTATATTAGGTGCTCTATTTGTTTTATTTAGCAATTCCTTCGTTGAATTTGAATCAAGAAGGAGAAGAAGAAACCGATTTTGAGATTGAGGTCCGAAATATAGAATCTGAAAGAATTGGAGGGGAACCGGAAGAGGAGGAATTTAATGAAACTGATAGATTTATGAACAGTAGTGAAGAGATAATAATTATACAATTTACGGATGATTGTGAAACTGAACCTGAAATTGCTAGCATTTCTAAATCTGACCATTGTTACGTTCTCGAAGAGGGACTTTATGATGAATCATGCAGCTCATTGTAATGCATGGTTCATGTTTGACATAACATAGACATGACATAGAACATAACCTGAGAAGTAGAAACTGCAAAATGCTTAACTACGGTTATGTTATTTTACGCTGTCAATGTTATTTGCGAGTGAGACAATATGCATAAGAGAAACTGAGATGAAGAGCTATGGATTGGGAGCAAAAACTAAATACGCAATAGTCAAGTAGTGCGGGTTGGTGTGAGATAAAGATATATGGACTGAAGGCAGAAGCTGTTCTGGATATCTCTCTACTTTGCTGGTTATGTTCTATGTCTATGTTATGTCAATCATGAACCATGCTTTACTTTCTTATTTCTGTGAAAAAGTAACAAAATAGTGAAAATAATTTGATATATTTTATCACTACACGTAAACATTGTTATTGCGCAGAAAAATTCGCATCTTTTTGATAATTTGCGATAGGAGTCGTGATTGTGTGAACGTTAGTTTATTTATTATATCGTAAAATACAAAGAAGAAAGAAAGATACTTAACCAAAAGGATAATCAACGATAAACAATAAAGGTACCTACATTATAAGATAATGTAACAAATTCAAATTAATGCAGAATAATTGCAACTTAACTCAAACTTATCAACTTTTCGTGAACCATCTTCGTTTCCATTCTTATAAAAAGTAAATTTACATTTCTAATAGTTTAGAATAGAATAATAAGCAACAACTTCTTACATTTATCACATAAGCTAATTAGCTAATTAAGAGTTTCCGTCAGTTATTCATCTGTAGCTTTATAATTAAGTAATGAAAATATTTGCAACCGTATTTTAAGTCTTTGATTCATCGATAGAATTTTTCGCTTAAAATCTATTTTCAAGTTTAAAGGGCCCCATACACGTTATGGAAATTCTCTGAGGAAAAATTGTTCAGTCCTGGCCTTCGAGAATGCGCGTCTATTGAAACTGCACTGAACTGACCTGACGCAAAGCCACACACGCTCCGGTTCAGTCCGGAACTGATTGACTGTTTAGTTTTTAGAATAGTTTTTCAATTCTCATCCGGCCACCTGAACAGTCCACAAATCCTCAGTTTTTTACCACACACGCTCCGGAAGGCCAAGACTGAACAGTTTTTCCTTAAAGGATTTCCGGACCGTGTATGGGGTCCTTAAGAGGTAAAAAGGAACCATTCTGTTTCCATTAAGAACGAAATTGCACATACTTTTAAAGTAATTCAAAAATATGTCTACTTATTATCCGCATTCAGGAAAAATTAAACGCTAATGTTAGCAATCACAAAAGAAAACTGCTGTAGGATCAGTGATCACAAAAACTCTGAGATGAAATATGATTTTCTATGAAGAAAATTGAGAAAAATTTGCTTATCATTTTATGTCAGGAGTTCCTCGTGAACCAATATCTCTGACGCTTTTCACCCTTTTGAGTTCTCTCGTATTGTAAGTTACATTAATGTCCGAATGGCTCAGAGGAGGACCTATCTGTCCTACTATATCACCTTTATCCGAATTGTTGTTATTCAGAGAGTCCTCTTCGACGCATTCGTCAATAATGCCATTTGAGTGGGTCATCGGCGTCCCCACACCACTATCAAGTGAATGCGTTGGTGATATCATTGCCTCATCCAAATGATCTATATGATGCAGGATATCTTTGTGCGAGTCTGAGAAAAATCCAGATGAAGTGATTTTCGTTGATGTTCTGTTGATATTTAAGCTATTTGTTTGCAGGACGTTCTCAGACGCGTCTCCATTTCGATTGTTCAGTGCAATCTTTCCGGTGCTCAATGATTTCACCATATGGCGATTTGGATTTTGCGCACTGCCAGTAGGATTCTTCGCAAAAATATTACTAATATTAAACATTTTATTTTTTGATGACGCTGAAGATACTGGTGAAGATTCTTTGGCACCACGATCAGCGGTCGTCGTAGGCAATTGATTTAAGATTCGTCTAACTTCACCCGGTACCACAAGATTCCCATATTCCCCCATTAATTGGTGAATATAATTACTCAGGGTGACAATAGTGGCATCCATGCTACGATTATGCATTTCCAGTTTGTTGATGTTGCTCTGTTGAATGGTGCGTGCTTGTTCCAAGCGTTGAACATTGTTCAGTGCCATCTCCAACTGCAAGCTCATAGACTTATTTTCTTCCTGGAAATGACGAAGATTCTGTTCGGTCTTTGTGAAGGTGTCGAGTTGATTATGTATTGATTGCATTTCTTCTTGTAACACGTTGTACTCCACATGGTAGACGGCGAGTTGTTTGGAAATGTCCGTGGTGGAAACGCGTTTCATGATTGCGTCCAGGAGAGCTTTGTCGATTTGAGGAAGTGTTACTTTGAGGTAGTTCATTATATCTTCGAAAGAGTCGCATGCAGTTATTGCGTCTTTGTGATGAGTTAATAGGGCTAAGATTACGCGGAAAATAACATCGGTGTTTTCCAAAAATATCAGATCTATACAAAGAGACAAGTATTTTGTTGAGAACGCATTATAACTTGATTGTCTTTTACTTACCAAACACTCTGGTAACGAAACCAAGAGGAAATTGTGATGCGAAAATTGTAAGTAACCATGGCGCAGCATATAGAGTCGGTGCAACTTCATACGCATCCAAATGATTGTAAACATCAGGCAGTTGATCTCTCAACAGACGCGACAACTGGTACAACTTAACTTGCAGCCCTACCATGTCGGGCAGGTACTGATTACGCAAGTTGCGTCTGTACATAAGATGTCTTAACAGGAAGAACGCACTTGGCTCATCCATCTGTACAAATACCAAAACTTTACATTTCTTTTTAAGGCTCTTTGCAATTGGTACTTACATGTAACAATAGGACACCAGCAACGAAACTCAATCCCTGACAATATCCAACTTCAACATCCAGGAGTGAATACGCTTTCAACAGGTTGAAGAGTGCCAACTGACCGGGACCAAGTGGACTGCTATAGTACGAATGCGATGGGAAGGTGCGTCCCAAATCAATTAGAATCGCATGTTGATGTGAAGTCAGCTGCTTTAAAAGTGTCTCATATGGTGTACCATATATGGGATATTTGGCCGGATCAATTGGTGGTAACTGCGCACAGAATTGTTCGGATAAAAAGTGCCAAACTTCACCACGTTTACCTCTTGGTACGCCTACAGCACAAAATAGGTTAAGTTCTCATGGCTATCATAATGGCTGTCCACTTACCATCCTGTATAGCGTTCAATAACATTTTGCTATCTCTATTAATTCTGGCATCTTTGTTGTGGTTGGTAATGAGGTCCCAGACCTCTAAGGCTTCGCTATTCTTGCTACGCATTTCGTCGTATTCCAATTTTATTCGTTTTACAGCTGATTCTTCTTGTTTTGCTATTTGAAGAAGAAGAAAAAAATGAATACTAAAACAACACTTTTGAAAATGTCAAAAACTCACCTCGTATTCTGGCATTTTCTTTTTCCATCCGCACAAGCAAAATGGCTTGATGGATTGCTTTCTTCCATAATTGTTGCAATTCCTCCTTGGTCAACTTGTGTCCTTGCCCTTGAATTTCCGACTTTGTCGTGGAAGGAGTCATCACACGCTTGAATATTGCCTGCCTCCATGATCCAGGAGTGATCTGTGTGGGTCCAGTATTACTGCCAACTTTCATGAAACTGTAAAATCCGAAATTTTAATAATTTTGAAATAGGTACTACGTTCGTTCACTCATCAATCTTACATATCCATCATTGGCGACTTCAACGATTTCTCAGCCTGCTCCTTAATTGCGGCATCTTTAATGTCCAGTGAAGACATTGTACTGGAGCCATCATCATCTTTTTCATTCGACGAGTTGTCGTTGTGATTCGTCAAATGTGGAGAACCTTCGCGGCTCGACGGAAGTACGACAGGTAGAATCATCTCCTTGATACCACCGGAAAATCCGAAATCATCACGCGATGCACGCCGTTTCAACAAATGGTCAAACGAATTCGTTAATGATCGTTTGGCTTTCATGAAAATGGTGTTACCACCGCCGAGGTATTGATTCAAGAATTCCGAACGATTCTCAACCGTGTCATGCACATGCCTCCCTTGTGTCATCTCACAATGTGCTCGCAGCAACATCATAAGGAATTCATTTTGTTCGCGCAGGGAGTCCGTTTCAGCGCCACGAAACTTGGTCAAAATTAGCGTTTGTTCATCTTCTTCTAATTGATCGATACGTCGAAAAATGGCAGCTTGCTGTTTGCGCTCGGGCATATTTTCGATTTCGCAACACAAACGATGAAACCAGACCATTGGACAATGGTCACAGGAAGAGATACTCGGCCGATGCAGTTTACTTTCATGAGTATTGTTGAACGCTTGCGTGATGGCAGCGACAGCTTCAGAGGCGACCGATGCCGACTCGCATTTGAAAACGAAACCGATATACGTGCAGACTGTACCTGTGGTTGTTGCCTCACGCGAAATAAAACCGAAATGTTCCGAATTTGTGACGCCCTAACACAAAAAGCATTTATTTCATCATAAAAGAAGACTGACTACAAAAGTAAATCTTTAGATACCTGAATACAAGTAGCGACATCTCGATGTTGCTTTTGCAAAAGTATCACTTTCCGGTCGGGACTGATAAGACGCAAATCAGTTCGGTCGACTTGAAGGACCATGGTACGATTGTGTTCGTCATGTTCAGAGGATGACATCTTCAATTGTTGTTGCAACTTTTCCAAGTCCAACTCATCTTCTTCCGCTTTAACAACCGACATTTTGCGTTCTTGATGTGAGAATTCTTCGTTTTGTTTATTATTGTCGTTGTTTGTTTGCCCTTCTTGTGCTTGCTCTCGCTCCTCATCGCCATGGTCTTCGGATATGCGTTCGATGCATGTGGGTATCTTGCGGTCGACATCCGGTGATTTGATTGCCATATTAGATAACAACGAATACGAGCGTTGCAGACGGGGGATTCCCCCTATTGATGATGATGAAGTACTTTCCGACAGGCTACAAGTCGAATCCTAACAAATCAAACTCATTGGTTACGAAACAAAGAACAAATGCCATTGTTTGTAAGCATTTGCTGCGTTCTTTTCGCACTTTTTATCTGACCTGATTAGATCATCTCACTTCGCTCACGTTCTATTCGAATGTATCTGATAAATTTTCCTTCCCCTTGCCACTGTTGGAGCGCGTTCCAAAAGTCGATGGAATGGGTAAAAGTTACCCAATGTTCAACCCAAGCCGTTCCAAAACTAGGGGTAACTGATTCCCCAGAGCGATTACTCCGTGTTTTGGTACGCATTTGGGTGTACCAAGAGTTTACCTTTCTTACCCTACTCGTTGAGTGGGTTAAATGTTCCCCGGCCATGCGCATTATAAAACTGCCAATAACTGAGTTTTGGTCTATAAGTTATCATCGCTTCCTAAAGCGGTTTCTTTCTTTATTTCATTGTGAACATATTTTATTTCATCGTCACTTGGA
>JARJEB010005586.1:0-14803 GCA_030264535.1 Liometoxenus newtonarum
ATTCAAGGAAGCGCTGTGATTGACGTAAAGTAAATCTCTAGTGGAATAAAGGATACTTTATTCACGCTTGTCAAGCTCATTATTCGCGAGTGGTATTAATGTGAGTTATATGTGCCTGCGCACACACCTAATAATTGTTGTTTTACTTGGTCGTCGCGGATAATTTTTTTAATCCGAGTGCCGAGGTGTCCCGGTGCCTAGATATCCAATGATGACTTATCCAGTGCCAGATTGTCCCGGTACCAAACTGTCCCGTAAGTCCCGTTATCGAGTCGTTCAGTCGTTCATTGCCTAGTTAGTAGTACAGAGTCGTCCGGTACCGGGATGTCATGGGCCGAGTTCCGTGTCCGACTAGGGTGTCGCTGTAACATTCTAGACACTCAAAATTCACAAATGTAACGATATTGAAGCATTTGAAGGGTAATTTGTAATCTAGAGGCTGTTTTAAATATCCAATATACAGGGTATTTCAAATATAATTTATACAGAATTTGTCAAATACGATTTGTACAAGGTATTCGATGCCGTAATTGGAGAGAAATTCTAATTAGCTGAATTCACGGTGTTTGTTAAACACCAGCTGGTGTTTCTTCTGAAATCTTGTATTTTTCAATGTCATAAAGTTGGCAATATGCTCCATTTTTGCGTTTTTTGGCACCCGCATTTCCATAGGACATGATGGTATCAAAAGACGCGTAATTAGATGCCAAATACAGCCAGCTAAAACAAGTTTGGGTTGCTATTTGAAAAAAATGAGTTTTGTTCGATTGAAATATTTCAACTTGGAAAATTTGCATAAAGTACACCTGGACAGATAATGAAACTTTGGACCAATAGAAAGAAACCCCGTTTCCTCCTTTAAAAGTCTGAGAAAATCGCAACTTGCTATCTCATACCGTACTATCTCTGAGTAATGCATTTTTAAAATATCTCTTGCAAATGACATTTTGGAATAAAAGTTAAAATGGCGGTCAGACCAAAGGGTCGACTATGGGGTATCAAACGATTCCAAATTTTACGCAGAATTCAAAAATGGAGAGAAAGTTAGGAGGTGCTATTTAAAAAAACAAAGTTGATGTCAGTAACGCTTTTATGAGACACCCTGTATAATTGAAAATATTACTACTGGATGCAGCTCGAAAAATTAAGGGGGCATGGCCTTTTAATTTTTCGTCTATCTCTAACCGTGTAGATGTAATCGAACTATTTCATGAGAATGGGGCACCCTGTATACACTACGATTTCGTAGAACTCCTTGATCGTTAAACTGAACTAATCGGAAAGTGGAAATGACATTTTACTTTTTGATTTCATTATGTTTCTGTATTATTTCCACCTTCTGATCAAAATTAGGAAAGCCATCATGATCGTTAAAATGAAAAAGAGAAGCTATATGAACGGCATAATGGAGAAAGCCGAGGATGACTTCATAAACCAAGGACCAATGTCTGCAAATCTGCGAATGGAAAACTACTTGTAGAAAAAGAAAAAGTGCTAGAAAGATGGAGAATGCACTTCCAAGAACTACTGAACTCTAATTGGCATATGACAAAAACCGACCCAAAAATAGAACAAGTTCGGCTAGAGCCACCAACATCCGAAGATGTAAAGATAAGGACTAAGAAACAATAAAGCATCTGGTATAGATAACAATCCGGGAGAGCTCCTTAAGCATGGCGGAGAGCAGCTGGAAACGACATCCCTCGATCTCATAGTTAAAATATGGAATGAAGAGGAAATACCTAAGGAATGGAAGACCAGCGGTATATATCCCATATACAAGAAGGGCGATAAACTACTGTGCCAAAACTGTAGGGGCATATCACTGCTTAATTCATCTTATAAAGTATATACCAGAGTACTCAAGGACAAAGTAGGGCAGTGTTGAAAAGAGTATAGGGCAGTATCAAGCTGGTTTTCGCTCTGGTAGATCATCTGCATACTGTCAGACCAATATACGAAAAGCTGTAGGAAAACGACACCGATATATGTATACCAACATTGACCAAAATAAACTACATACTATCCTATTAGACTTTAATATACATTCCAAACTAGTAAGATTAGTGAGAAGCACCATGCTGAATACCAAGTGAAATTAGAGGGAGGCATGTCTGAGGTCTTTGACGTATCGCAAGGTCTGAAACAGGGTGTCCCATTCTCATGAAATAGTTCGATCTGACACCCACGTTATTCAACCTGACCCTGGAACATGCCATAAGAAAAACCTACGTAGATGTAATCAACACAGATAGTCGGATCTGCAGACGATCTGAACGTGCTTGGCAGTATATTACGGCGGTCAAGGAGACTTTTGGAGAATTAGAGTCGGCAGTTAAAGAAGTTGACTTGAGAGTTAATTAAGAAACGACGAAAGTCATGGGCCAAAAGAGGCGAAGAAACCGGCTGGGACAGCGTGTCACATTAGGAGATGACAATTTGATAGTAGTAACAGACTTTGTTTATCTGGGAAACGTAAACTCCACTAACGATGAGACCCAAGAGATACAGAAGCGAATCAAGGCAGGAAATCATCGCCCATACTTTTCCCTAATGTCGATAAGGAAGTCACGAAACTTCCATCGAAACACGAAACTTCCGCAAAGAAAGCCTTCATCCAACATCCTGAAGGAAGGCGGTCGACGGGCAGACCAAGAACAAGATGGTCAGAAGTCGTAGTGTGCGTGGTCGGAAAGTTGTGCGGGGCGAAGCTAATGCACTGATTTTTGAAGTCACAATGCTTCTGACGGCTTGTCAAGACTAAAGCAGAGAAAGAAACGCCCTCACACGCTTATAGGGGTTTACGGAAACTGAGCCCGGGTCCCAACCCGACTCTTACAGCGACCTAAGAGTTCCGACTCAATCACTTAAGTATTCGAACTCGAACGACCGAACCACTCGAACTGATCGCAGACAGACTTGCGTCGCCACTTTATACAGTGGCCACAATCACGATTAGATTAATTAATTAGATTTTAGTAACGTATACGGTACGGGAGCGAAACGGCGGGGGTCACACAGTGGAGGCTAAACGGTGGGGGCGAAACGTCACATAACCAACATTAAATACTATTTTTCATTATCCAGACTTCACTTACAAAAGTGATATTTTGAGTGTATAGCTCCGTTCTTGAGTCGTAAAATGCATATATTTACTTCTTGTCAGACTTAAATTCCATTCTTACGTCAAATTATCTATCTGCGCAAATAATTACAAAGAAGGTGGGTGTGAAAAATCTTGCGCCTAACTCAAAAGTCCAGTTAATATATGTTGGAAATGTAATATACTATTGTTAAAAAATCACTGTAATTTGTTTTAGGCTTGATCGTTTATTCGTCCTCTTGGAAACTGGAAGCTCATCTGTAACACGTTCGGCAGCTGCAAAACAATTAGGCGAAGTACAACGCTTGCATCCACATGAGCTCATAACACTATTGACGCGCACTGCCACATATCTCAGGTCTTCTAGTTGGGATACGCGCCTCGCAGCCGCTGAGGCTGTCCGCGCGATAGTTACCAACGTTCCACAATGGAATCCACCGCCATTGGACTTGAAAATCGAAGAGGAATGCAGCATGCAATCACTGTCCAGCGTTGGTCGTTTACGTTTCGATCAATTTGACATCAACAAAGTACTCAGTAATAGTTCACATCTTATGGGTTCCGAAGGAAAGGAGTATGATATCGAAGAGGATTCGTCCCTCGGAATTGATATGAAAGAGAAATTAGCCAAGCAGCGACAGTTGTTAAATGCTCGGTTGGGGGTTGATGTGGCTGCAAATATTGGTGTGGATGTTTCGAATATTTTTACTAATGAAGATCTTATGACTGATGATGCAGCAAGCGCCACTACGGACACAGTTAATGATTCGAATATTGCAAGAGTACGTATTTTGTTGTTGTTAATTAACCTTTTTATTTGTTATCTATTATAGAAACCTTTAAGAGACTTGATACCTTCTGAAAGAAAGCATGGGCTGAGTTCCCGCGAAATGAATCGAGCGAGGAGAAAAGCACGACAGGCTATCCACAAACAACGGTCTCGGGAACCAGGAGATGATGTTACTAATCCTGACGAACCTGAAAGGAAACGAGTGAAACAGGAGGAAACTAAAGTTAAGGAAGGAAACTACAACAGTTTTGGTAAAGTTTATATTCTTTCTTTATGATAACGAGACAATTTGTTGATGAAAAGAACACAGAAATCGTTCAAATTGAAAGCAATCTTTTTTAAACAAAAATTTGTTGAAAATTGTTTCTACAGTCCCAAATTTAATTGACTTAGTACTACAAAATTATTACTACTTATAGATGAACCAGGTGATAGTGGAGATTGGCCCCTAGAATGGTTCTGTGATCAACTAAGTCAAGACTTATTTAGTTCCAGCTGGGAATATCGTCATGGAGCTGCAACTGCTCTCCGCGAAGTCATTTCGGTACACGGTAAAGGTGCCGGCAAATCAATTTATCACACACGTGTGCAAATGTATGAACAACATCAGATATGGTTAGAGGATGTAGCTATTAGATTGCTATGCGTTTTGGCACTGGACCGTTTTGGTGACTTCGTCTCAGATGCAGTGGTAGCCCCGGTGCGTGAAACATGTTCTCAAACATTATGCGCTGTACTCAAACTAATGAACGTACACGGATGCCGGTGTACATTGGACGTGTTACTCAAATTACTAAGTCAGGATGAATGGGAAGGTCGTCATGGTGGTCTTCTCGGTGTTAAATATTTACTGGCAGTTCGACAAGATATGATTGACATATTGCTGCGTGATGCTCTCCCTTATATCGTCAAAGGTTTATCAGATTCTGCAGATGATGTTGGCGCTGTTGCTGCTTCAGCATTGATACCAGTGGCTCCAAAGTTATTAGAATTGGTTCCAGCGGCACTTCCAGAAATAGTTATTAAATTATGGGATTTGTTATGTGAACAGGATGAGCTTGCAGGTGCTTGTAATAGTTTCATGGGCTTATTGGCGGCGATTCTTAGCTTGAGTGACGTGCAAAAGCATCTGCCGCCACAGCCTTTAAGCGATGTTGTGCCGCGACTCTGGCCGTTTTTAAGTCATAGTGCGTCCAGTGTTAGAAAGGCCACTCTTCAAACTTTAGGTACTTTAACTGAAGGCAACTCTATGCAATGGGAATCACAACTACTACAAGACGCCCTAAGACATGTCTATCAAAGGTAAATTATATTCTTATCAGTAATAAACTGTTCATGCGGAACCAATCTCATAATACGTATGGTAAAGACTGCAGTGCTTTTTCAGGGAATATTCAGGTTGCATGAATCAATAAATTAAAATTCATAAGATTGGTTATGTATATCCATCCAATCGATGCGTCAACCCCCTGTTTTTGGTTGATATACTTAAGAGTATCCAAAAAGTATTGTAGTAAAAGTTATATAAAGCTGATGCCGCAGAACTTAAAAATATGTTAAAGTCGATAGGGTGTTCCACAACTCACAAAAATGACAAAAACTTTAATTTCTTAAACTGGAACCACATATTCTTTGTACCATATTAAGATGTATTTCTCAAATTTTAAACACGTTAAAAAAGGATTTTTGCTACTTCCTAAACTTTTCGAAATATTCGATAAATAAAAAAAAATTTCTTGTAATCAGAAATAAATTATTTTGTCCCTTCAGATTCTTCTGAGTAAACTGAAATATTTGTTCTGCAATTCATTCTCATAGAATGCTGAAATAAGGTTATTCATTGGAAAAGTTAAATGATTCAGCATGTGCTGTTCGAAAATTGTAACCAAAAATATGAAATTACAAAGCAGGAAAACTTTTTTTAATCGCACCGTTTATCTTTTTTTACAATTTCGGATAGAGAATTCAACCAGCTTTCATTTGATATATAATTTTTATATCGTTATATAGAGATAATCAAAACCTTTCATACGTGCTAAAAATATTTTAGAAATGCATCTCAATATGATACAAAACATATATATTGTTCTGTACGATTGCTAGTTGAGAAGAAAACGCTTTTTCCTAGCCTATTTCAGTTTCAACCAGGCCTAGCATCCGATAGATGCTGTTTCGGTTTAATATACACACATACACATAGATAGTTTACGATGTTTATTGCATCAAGGCCGATTAATCACTAACGATACAATTGACTCAAGTTTCTAAATATTTCTTCAGCCAATTGTGCATGCACAGTCAAATTCAACTATATTGCAAATATACTTTGATTCACGGTGCAGGCCATCTGTAATTGTGGTTCCACAATTCAAAAATACCAATTTTGTGGCTCTCAATTTTACACAACTTTTACTACAGTAGTTTTTGGATATTCTAATGTATATACAGGTTTTCCGTCAATTTTAGCTCACCCTGTATATACATATAGCCAGTTTCTTCATAATTATATGTGAAACAAAAAGAAATAAAGCAAAATTGATGAAACACCCTGTACACTGCATCTTTAAAACACCCTGTATATTGCATATTTCATTTAAGTGTATGTTTTATGAGTAACTTTCATCTGCTTAAGTGCCATTTCGCACCAACCCATCACGTCGAGTCGCGTCAGACGCTGCTAAGATTCATCTGACTGAGTTGCCATTGAAATTGATGGTAATGTAAGAGTTTGGTTTCACACTAAGCGCGTTGCGTCCATTCAAGTCCAGACGATTCAAGAGTGATAGTGACTCAGCCGGTTGAATTTTTGTACTGGCCAGTCAGGCCAGTCTTGCGATGGTTATAGAGAAATTAATCAAACTTATGCGACTTGAGGAAGCAATTTATAATCGCAAACACCGTGACCATGGGATCATTTAATAAATCGAAAAAAATGGCCAAACGATCCAAATATAGGTCTTTTAAAATTTATTGGATGTATCCAGCGCAGTTTCCTTCGACGCATTCGTGGCCTTTTTTTTGTAGCCGACGTAAAATTATCAGTCACAATTTCGTCCATTTTCGACAAGTTCTATGTGAAGACTGAAGAGAACGTCTCGACTAGACGCTTGCGGTGTGAAACTCACCGACTGACCTGATTTGATTGGACTTGGCTTCACTGGACGTGACTAGCTTGTTGCGAAATGGCACTAAGGCGGCGTTGCGTTCGTAGCATTTAGGCTGTGACTGATTTGAAATTTCATCCCGATATGTTGCCCGCAATATTGCTCACACTCACGACACATCAGACCAAAAAGCCAATTTTTGCCCTAGGGTCAACGGATCTCCACGAATCAGGGATAAATAAGACTTTGATTTTTTTCATGACAATCTTACTTTTCTATACGTATATACCTTCCGTATATGGTCGGAAAGTAAAAATTAGAAATTTGATATCTGACCACTTTTAAATTACGTACTTTAACGTCTCCAAGCGTTTTTTTGCTATATGGAAACTCAAGCAACAAACACCTGTTTTCGGTGGAAATACTTATAATATCCAAAAACTATTGTATCAAAAATTTAGAGCCGCATAACTTAAAGTTACTTTGAAGTCTACAGGGTGTTCCACAACTCAATAATAACAAAAAGTTTAATTTCTTTAAATGGAACCACTATTCTGATATTCTCGATCATAAGAAGTCAAGCTTCTGGTTGACTGTGATATTCAATAGCTGAAAGCACAAGATCGAAAATTAAACAAAATAAGCAAGATTTCACTTGAACAGTTCCTGAGCTGCTCGGGATTCGTGTGCGTGATCAACTCAGGAACTGTTCAAGAGAACATGAAGGAAGCACCTGTTAGAACAAAATTGAACATTGTTGTGTTTAGGGTACTTGTGGAACATTTGAGTGAGGTGCGTGAAGTAGCTGAACGGGTTTGGACTCTACTACTAGATAATTCTGGACTCGTTGAATTATTACATGCTTGCTGCCCGTTTATGCGAGTTTGGTTGTTTTTATCGATGCAACCCGTACGTCTTCCATTCGACCAAAACGTCCTAATTCAAGTGAAACCAAAAGACCGACGACGTAATGATAGTCTTAGTTTTGATACGCCTTTAATCGTTCAGAAATATTATATCGGCGGTTCTGAAACTACGCCGTTAGCAATGCGCGAAAACAATGCTGTACAAGTTCGCTGTATGACTGCTAGAATGTTGGGACAACTCTCCTGCTATGTGGTACAACCAGCTCCGGGAATCGATTACAGTCAGGGCGAGAAACCCATCGATTGTTTCGTCAATGTTCTTCTTCTACACCTAAATTCCAAGTCAGCCTTGCAAAGAATGATGGTCGGGCTTGTAATTTCCGAATGGACTATACTTGATACAACGTTCCAAATATGTCCGCCACTACTTAAGCACAAACTTAATGCTTGCCTTAATGAATGCCTTTATTTCGATGAAATTGCTCACAGTTTTACGAGATTAGTGCAGGAAACACGAGATTTTATTGCCACTATGAAACACTATAAAGTACCCATCAATAATGAAAATAGCGTTCTTACATTAGATATTATACAACGTATTACTGGCAAAGATATAGAAACTGTACTAAACAATTTCAAATTGAAATCCAAAGTCTTTGACAGTTTAGAAGAGAGACGTAAAAGTATTCAGAATTCTGTGATACAAACTAGTAATGATCAAACGATGTTGACTATATCGACCTTGGCTGCGATTTCTGGTGCAACAGTTTGCTGCAAATCACTGCCAAATAAGTTAACTCCAGTCGTCAAGCCGTTAATGGATTCCATTCGGCGAGAAACTAACGAAGAGCTGCAACGTGTTACAGCAAAACAACTTGCGAAATTAGTCGAACAATGTATTGGTCGTGATCCATGTCCGAACGATAAAATTATTTCAAATTTATGCATGTTCCTAAAATGCGATTCTGAATTTACACCTGTTATTAAGAAGAATGATGAGGAGAATACTAGTGGAGAACATTCGTGGGTAAGTAGCCAGCCATTCATTTGTTGCTTCTCGTCTTTTAAAATTATTTTAGCTTTTTGACTTAAAAATAATTTTTATATCAATTTGTGCCGATTATTTTTAATTTGTTGCCGCTTTTCTTCAACTTTGCCGATAGTTTCAGAAAAAAAAACTATTCAAACGAACTTTCTTTCAGTCAGTTTTTCTTAAATCGAATTTATTTTTTTCAGTTTAAACCATCTGGAAATTATCAAGGAATCGTTACCTTAGATAATCAACAAAGGCATGCAGAGAAGGCCGCTTTCAAAAGATCAAATTCAACAGGTCGCGGGCCTGGTAGACCTCCAAATACCGATATACCACTCGAAGACCTATTTAAAGACGAGGACGATGATCATTTGGCAAACGGCATTCAACGTAGAGGGGCAACTCATGCCCTTATCGAAATCACAAAGCATTTTCGTAATGAAATTGCACACAAAGTACCTAAACTTTGGGATCTCATGGTAAAACAATTAGAACAATGTGTTAACTTGCAAAATTTTATTCCCCAAAATTTAGTTGCAAAACACAACGACGCAGAGAATCTTGTTTGGATCCTGCAAGTTCTAGAAATAACTTTTCCGAATGTAGACATATCACTTCGTCCGGAGATAATGAGCATTTGTCTTGCCCGCCTCTGTTTACTCCTGACACATCCGTACAGAGCCGTAAGACATTTGTCATCTCGATGCCTGGCTGTATTTTCAAAAATAGATTCAGTTCTGGTTATGGAAGAAGTTATTGATAAAGTTCTACCACTTCTCGGCGCCACTGATAATGAAATCAATCGACAAGGAGCCGTAGAAGCAATTGCATGCATAGTCGATACCTTACAGTTCGATATTATACCATATGTTGTTTTGTTAGTAGTTCCCTTATTGGGTCGAATGTCTGATCAGAATCAAAGTGTTCGATTAATGGGAACTCATAGTTTTGCCACATTGGTTCAACTGATGCCTTTGGACGGAGGTGTTCCGGGGCCGCCCAATTTAAAAACGAGCTCGCTGAATAAACATCGAGAACGTGAGAGGGAATTTTTACAACAACTCTTAGCACCGTCCACTATCCCTGATTATAACATACAAGTGCCCGTCGACGCACAGCTAAGAAGTTATCAGCAGGCTGGTGTGAATTGGTTGGCTTTCCTCAATAAGTACAAACTGCATGGCATATTATGTGATGACATGGGGTTGGGTAAAACACTTCAGAGTATTTGCATATTGGCAGGAGACCATCATATCAGGTCAGTACGGTACAAAGAATCGCAATCAGCCGATTGTGCACCACTGCCATCTTTGGTCGTATGCCCGCCGACATTAACCGGCCATTGGGTGTACGAAGTAGAAAAGTTTTTACCACAAAAGAATTTAAAACAAGTTCAGTATCAAGGATCACCACCAGAAAGAGAGAAATTAAGACAGAAATTCCGTAAATATAATTTAGTCGTCGCTTCGTATGACATTATCCGCAAAGATTTGACTTTCTTTACTAGTATAAAGTGGAATTACATCATATTAGACGAGGGCCATGTGATTAAGAATGGCAAAACACGTACCAGTATTGCTGTGAAAAAACTAATGGCAAATCACCGATTAATTTTGAGTGGAACACCGATACAGAATAACGTGTTGGAGATTTGGAGTCTCTTCGATTTCTTGATGCCTGGATTCTTAGGTACAGAGAAACAATTTACCGCACGATATTCAAAGCCAATTCTTGCCAGTCGCGATCCGAAATGTTCGCAGAAAGAACAAGAAGCTGGTGCCCTCGCCATGGAAGCGCTTCATCGACAAGTTCTACCCTTTCTATTGAGACGTATGAAAGAAGATGTTCTTGATGACTTACCGCCAAAGATAACACAAGATTATTATTGTGATTTAAGTCCCGTTCAAGCTCAGCTCTACGAAGACTTCTCTAAGAGCCACGCTCATCAAACACTTCAAGTAAGTATTAGCAATTTACGATCATTCAATTCGTTTATTCTTTTCTTGTTTCCAGCAATCGTTGTCCAACGGAGCTACAGCAAGTTCAATGCAAGGCAATACTCACATCTTCCAAGCGTTACGGTATCTACAGAATGTGTGTAATCATCCAAAACTTGTTCTCAACCACGCCCATCCTCAATATAAGAAGATTTCTACACAATTGGAGGAACAGCAATCTTCATTGGAGAGCATTTATCATTCTGCCAAGTTACCCGCATTGAAGTACGTATTTCTTTTTCCTTCTTACAGTACGCCTCATCGCTTCTCCAGAAAAAATGAAGCGAAGTGACAAACAAATCAAAAATGTACGCCGCTGACAATTTTGAAATTTCCCCCTTCCATCATTTTTGAACCAGCTCCACCCTAGGAAATCTAAACGCGCGCGTACTGTGTTTGTTTAATTAATATGTTTTAAGTCTCAAACAAAAATGCAGTTTGAATTTACATGTTATAAATTGCAGACAACTACTTCTTGATTGCGGTATTGGAGTAACCGAGAATCAGTCATCCGAGATAGTCATCAATCAACATCGTGCATTAGTATTCTGTCAGTTGAAGGCCATGCTCGATATCATTGAACATGATTTATTTGGGAAAATAATGCCCGAAGTAACATATTTACGCTTAGATGGATCTATACCGCCAGGTCAACGCCATTCTGTTGTCACGCGTTTTAACAATGATCCATCAATAGACGTCTTGTTGCTAACCACACAGGTTGGTGGACTGGGTTTGAACCTGACAGGCGCCGATACTGTAATTTTTGTTGAACATGATTGGAATCCAATGAAGGACTTACAAGCGATGGACAGGGCTCACAGAATTGGACAACGCAAAGTCGTAAATGTCTACAGATTGATTACGCGTGGCACATTAGAAGAAAAAATAATGGGGTATGTTTTGTGCAATATATTTCTTTTGCATTTTTCTAATTGAAGCATTTTCCATTTGAATATTGCGCAGGCTACAAAAGTTCAAGGTCCAAACTGCAAATACAGTAATCAGCGGTGACAATAGTCGCATGGAAACAATGGGTACCGACCAGTTGCTAGATTTATTCTCGCATAAACCCAGTGGTTCCGGTCAGGTGGGCGCGAGTGGAAGCGCCATGCCGAAGAGCGGCGTGCGTGCCATACTTGAAGAGCTACCAGAACTTTGGGACGATAAACAGTACGAGGACGAGTACGATCTAACCCAATTTATTTCGAAACTTCAAGGATAACATTCCATTGCCTTGTTGCCCTAGTAAGTCAAGGTTTCCTTTTCCCAACAGACCCGTGGATTCAACTGACCTATTAACCTAGTTCTTGAACACTTCATCGCGACAGCTCCCACTTCCCGCATCCTTGACCTAGCATTCTTTTCCGGCCGCTAGTTATCCTTGTTCCACATTCCTCGTTGATTTCAAGGCCGTGCCTATGTTTTGTTGTTTACTTGTAACTAGACAGTAATCAGAATAAACTAGGGTAGCCGATTATTCAAGACTTGATTTCGATTCAAGTGCTTCATAGTCGCAAAATTTCTCACTATTTAAATTTAAGTATTCCATTCACACTTACAATTTCACTGCGTAATCACTCAGCATAATTATTGATACTCAACAATTTCACTGAGTAATCACTCAGCATAATTATTGATACGCACAATTGATGAATCAGTCTTAATCATTAATCATTAATTTATTAAACATTTTTTGTATTCATATATTCATACATAAGATTATTTTGCGTTTTCATATTCATACTAGTTATTCATTACTACAACGCAAGTGTGACTGCAAATCAAGTCCTCAAAGTGACACATAAATGTAACTTCAAAGCAATATCTTTTTTAGATCTGTAATTAATAGATATTAAAAAGACAAATTTACAAAATAAAAAATTTCGTCGACATTTCAATCAATATGTTCAAATTTATACTGTTCAATAATAATGATCAATAAATTAATATTTAAGTGGCTTTTATTTATTTTTATATCACATCTACGTAGAATCTATTCATTTACGAAGTGGCAAAAATTGAAAACGCTAGTTGTAGGTGTAAACACCTAAATTAAAAACCCTATTTTATGTGATCGCAATTAAATAACTAACACCTTTTATTAGTGTTTTTTTTAAATTTTGCCGTAATTGCGAATGTTGATTGATCTTCGTTACTTCCTATATGTCCAGGCAATTCGTAATAGAATCTTCTTGCCAAACTCGTAGGAAATAATCACGCATTCATGTTGCATCCTACATAAGATAAATGGTTAATAATGGAAAAAATATCCACAAGTCAAAACGGTGGTAGAAAAAGAGAAGTATCTCTTTCATTTGTGGTTCTGAATGTTTCATGGGCATAAATGCAGAGGTGCTTATAGAGCTTTTTGGACCACACACTCCTTAATATTTGTATCATGCGTTTGCGTTAGGTCCGACCACGCAATGGTAAGACGTCACACTCAAGCACACTCCCTTACTATGTATGCCAATATAAATGCTTCAATTTTTTCAGTAATTTCGTTATTTTTGTTGATAATAGTTTCTGTTTCTATATAGGAGGAAGTTTTCGACCGTGTAATTACTATTTCTGCTAAACAACCAACTTCAATAGTACCTACATAGTACCTACATCGAGCTAGAACAATCTTACATAAGTTACAACAAACTCACATTTTGGCACGGAATATATTTGTTCACAATAATCATATATGTATACATTTATTAACATCGAGCTTTAGTTCATTTTATTTTGCAGTAAAATTTGATTAAGTTGCATAAGCGTTGAACATCATTTTTAATATTTTCTGAATGTAGTTTATCATCTAAATTTTGCTTACTATTTTTCTACTTGTTTCATCACAATATTATTGACAAGCTTTTTGTAATCCTTGATTTTAATAGTAATTGATGCTCACTTGCAATTTTATTTTTAATCATATGTTATGTATGTTTCAATTCATATGTTCAAATGTTATGTAAGAGCTAGCGCTAATGGACGGTTTTCTAGACGAGAACCGCGTTAATAGAACACATTATTTTTTATTGGTGTGAACGTACATATGTATTATTTGAACAACGGTATCATTTTCAATACCCACTACTGTACAGTCGTAAGGGTCTATACAAAACTGAAGTTTATGAAAATTAAAAAATACGGTAATACAGTAACAAAAATTTCGAAAGAAAACTCTCTACATAATTTCTGATACAGTGTGATATATTCATGATACATAATTGACAACTTTCAACAAAGATGCAAAATAGAAAATATCCTATTCTTTTGCTGCCCTTACTCCATTCAATTTAGTGAGACAAAGTACAGGTAGCGGTTAAAATCCGTCGGGTCTGCGTTAGTAAGTGCACGCAAAGTCAAGGAACATAGTTAATTCTAATTCATACAGGGTCACTATTTAACTGCTACGTGAAGGAATTTTAAGTTTACTTAAAATTAAAACATTATCAGCACCCATAAATTTTATACTTTGAAATTCACATTTTGTGTCTTACCCTGAATTATAATTATTGATTTGTGTGGTAATGAGTATAGCAAACCCTGTACTTATCAAAACGTTAACATTGTTTACATTTTCATTATTTATTATTACATTATTATACGTATATTTAACATTATCAGTTGTCATAATTTCTACCAATGGGTTCTTCCATGTATATCATATCATGTTTTATGTATAGTAAATGTTTGATAACTTGTGTTAAGCCCGTTTTAGCCGGTTAGGTATATGCAATAGCGTAAGCAGACCCTCAAGGGGCGAGGTGGGGAAGGCAGATGGAACCCAAAAATACATATAATTTTCTTAATCCAAACAGTAGTGCGAGGGCTCGAGGGGGGCTTTAGCCCCTCAGCCCCCCACCCCCGGTTACGCCAGTGGGTATATGATTATAAATGATATAAATGAATGAAT
>JARJEB010005587.1:0-12207 GCA_030264535.1 Liometoxenus newtonarum
ATGAATTAATTACATTTTATTCATTTCTCTTGCTGCACTCTTAACTTTTCTTATTCAGAGGCGGACCGCTAACTTTAGGAGCCCTGGGCTAACACTGTTTCGGGGCCTACCCAATTAATCAAAGTCTGGATAGTTGTATGTACTGATTGTATAAGTTCACGGTAGCCGCGAGCGAACGGGGCCCTTTGATTGAACGAAGCCCTGGGCTGCAGCCCATTAGGATCATGTCTAAATCCGCCTCTGTTCCTATTGTATTTCCTTTTATATTTACGAATACCTTTTTTGGTACATAATTCATAAATGAAACTCTTGTTTCTGTTTCTAGCTTTGTTTTAGTTTTCCTTACTCCATCTTTTGATTCGAAATGTACCTTGTTTTTTTGTAGAGAATAATTCAATACTTATATTCAATATTGAATGGTGTGTTCTGTATTTTTAACACGAACGCGGGTGGTAATTTTGGCTTATTGCTAATACAAATTTAATTTCTTCGAATATGGACCAATGAAATTGATGGATTTGTGCTTCAAGTAACACTAAAACTAAATTCCTCGAAGTAGTTTAGAGTGGAAATTACCACAGAACGAAGTTGGTTTTTTGATCAGAGTTTTATTTGTTTTTTTTTTGTGTGGTGTTTGTGTTCAAATTACATAACATTAAAAGTAATAATTTGTTTGTGCAAATCTATCAAAGTTATTTTGTAATTACAACTTAAAAACTTGTTTTAATTTGCCTGTCAACGTATAATAAAATCATTATATTTATCGTACAGTCTGATGGCGTGAGCCACTCACATTCACGTTGGCATCATCATCAGCGACATCGTTCACCCGGCGCATCAACCTCAACACCAAGTGCATCGCGTCCATCCGAAATGGACGACTCGCACAATTTCGACGATTCCGTCGCGCAATTGGAACCAGGTGAAATGTCCGATCTCACGTACCCATCGTCCTTCATCTCGAATGGCAGCTCCGAACTTGTTAAACCCGAAGACGAAGCTGATGTCCTCGCCGCTGCAGGAGGTGTCATTCAATCCGGCAACACACGAACCAATGCTACAATTGAACATTTAGGAAATAAAATTATTAGAGTTAGGGATCTAATACGTACAGAACAGAAACTTAGAGATGGTAAATATATAAATTTTTTTTTTGATGAATGAACTTGTCCGTAAATCATTTGTTTATTGGTTTGTTTTAGATAATGTCAGTGAGTACCTTAAACTGGTAACGAACGCCGATAAACAGCAAGTACAACGCATCAAAGCTGTCTTCGAAAAGAAGAATCAAAAGAGTGCGCAGGTGATATCCCAATTGCAGAAAAAACTCGACAACTATCAAAAACGATTACATGAGTTGGAAACGCATGGCGTCGTTCCGCATCGACCGCCACGGGAAGTCCTACGTGACATGGGACAAGGACTCAAGTACAATTTCTTTTATCAATATTTTGGCTAATTGATAACAAATCTATAAGTGTAATTAATTTATCGTGTTGTAGGAATGTCGGTGGTAACATTCGCGACGGAATTAGTGGTTTTGGTGGTTCCGTCATGTCGAAGCCAAGGGAATTCGCTCACTTGATAAAGAACAAGTTCGGCAGCGCTGACAACATTAGCCAGTTGTCAAGTAAGTTAACAAGTCATTTTCATTATCAAAATTAATATTGGTTTACTTCATTTAAGTGGCTTTCGATTTCTACTAATAGTTGTTCACACAGTATCCGATCCAGGTGTTCCATGTTACAATTTTTCCGCCATCTTTATCATGATCAGCTGTTTATTCGGAAGGTCAAATAAAGGTCAAACCTGTCTGTCACCTACTGACATGGAACATCTCAATTTGTTCATTTATCGTTCATTTTTCCTGTCATTTATTCGTTGAACAAATCGAAAGCCATTTTTCCAAACATTTTTCTTACGTGTTTGGCGTGTGTGGTTATAAATTTTTGACTGCTCCTTTCAAATATTCAATTTTTAACATTTTTACAATTTTATTGGTGTTTTTGTATCATCTATCTAATTTTTCTTCGTTGGTTTCTTTCCAATTTCTTTCCTTGCATACCAATTAATGTAAAAACGACGCAAATGCAAAAATACATTCGATGGGAAACAAATTAATTGGGGAATCTCAGTGATTACGATTGAAGTAGAAGGTAGCGCGTTTTAGATTGATTTTTATCATTCCATTGATTAACACCTTGCACATACACCATCACACATATTGGATTTCATCAAAGGGTTTCACAGATTCATGCAATTCAAGCAAATAAAAAAGTGTTTTTTGTTCATTTGATTTATTAATTAATTTATTTTTTCAAAAATATTAAATAAAACAAATCCAGATGCATGTTTTGTTGTGCTTAATCCAACATCATTGTACATAAACAAATAATGTAATACTTAACAAATTAAAGAGGATGCACAATGGTAACATGCACCTTGGTACGATTGCATGGTTTACATTTGCACCTCGCACGTTAACATAACATCTCGATTAATATTCGTAGCGTGGTACATAGGGCCGGGTACAACTGGATCCGAAGGCAGCGGTACGAACGGTGGTGCTGGAAGTGATCAAGGTGAAAAAGTTCTTCATCATCATCATCACCATCATCACAGTGGATCAGCGACGTTACCTGCGACTTTACACTCGGCGAATTCAAATACGTCGATGGGACAGAGCGTACCACAAAAGTTTCCTAGCGAAGAAGGCAGTGAATGCAGTAGTGTTACTAGCGAAAGTATCGAAAGGTAATTATGTTTACTTATAGAGATGAGCGATGGAAATCTTCCATTTTGCGGACATTAGGACATTTCAGTTGATACGGCATTTTTATAAATGTCCATAAATGTCCGGTGGCCAGAGAAACGTTAATTTGGGACCAAAATACATGCACAAAAGCCCCAAGGTCACAATTTATCCTTAAAAATTAAACGTTCTGTTGTTCTACAATTTGGAATTTTTATGATAATAAGGAAAGACTGATGTCCGTTTCAAGTGTCCAAAAATGTCATTTATTTGAAAAGATGTCTGGACATTTATTCGGACACTTATTGGAATAAAGGTCCAAAGAATAAATGTCCGCACATTAAGCATATCTAATTTACCCAATTTGACCTATTATTATTTTTGTAATGTCATAATTTTGTCATTATAACAAATTGAATGTGATGCACACAAAATTCATAGGAAAAGTTTGTACGTCTGTTAATTTTTTCGTTTTTTTTTTATTATTTTGGTGTAGATATCATGGGAGAGCTCAAGAAGGTGCAGCAACACAAGAAGCCAAATGTAACGCAATGTACAAACAATTAGTGACAGCTCAGGAAGAGATATCTATGCTTCGAAAGAAGGTGGATAGTACTAACAACATGCAACAAGATATACAGTTCCTTAGTTCTTCTCTACAAGTACGTTAGAAATAAATTCAAAACTATGGAATATATACTGTTTAGGGTGGTCCGTCAAGATCCAAAATAGCTGAAATGTGGCTGTAAAAATTGATTTCGTTTGCTTTTTGCACAATTTTGACCACTTTAAAGTTGCAATGAAAACGCTGAAACTGTAAGGTTAAACGTTAAATACCAAAACCGAACCAAATCAAGTACGTTTTGGGTTTTTCCCGAGGCTTTTTCCATGGTTTTTCCCAAAGACATTGTAAGGATAGACAGATAATTGGTAGCTTCGTTATGTTCAGCCAGGACGAAAAAAAGACTGACTGCTTGCTGAATATTTGTCGCTTTGTCATCAGCGCCAGGGGAATGTCTTCTTTGTCTCTCCCAAAGGCACGATGTGCCCTCTCTGACGACGACATATGAGCATGCTTTGTCTATCCGTACAATGTCTTTGGTTTTTCCCATGTTTTTCCTATAATCTAACGTTAACCCCAAAGGAGACGAACCCTGAACCAAAATTGGGGGACCACACTAAGCTGCGTATATTTTAACTTTTCTTTGCGAAATGTTACAATAAATAATTTGCTTTTAGGAGGAGAGATTTAAAACAGAAAGACTCGAAGAGCAAATCAACGACTTGACTGAATTGCATCAAAATGAAGTGGAGAATTTGAAGCAAGCAATGGCAGACATGGAGGAAAAAGTGCAATACCAAAGCGAAGAGAGATTACGAGATATTCACGAAATACTCGAACACTGTCAAACTAAAGTGCGTTCATCCATTATGTGATTTTATTTCACTTTAATCATATTTTTCTTTTTTTTTATAGATCCAAAAAATGGAACATCAAGCCCTACAACAACAGCAATACGTGACCCTCGAAGGACTGGATAATTCCAACGCTCGTGCATTTGCCGTCAAATTGATAAATGTGGTACTTACTGTACTCCAAGTCGTCCTTTTGTTGGTCGCTACATGTGCCGGCATTATAATGCCATTTTTACGAACTAGGTAATTTTATTTTCTCTACAAAAAAAACAAAAAAAAACACGAAAAAGGAAAAAAAAAACTCCAAAATTATAAATTATTTAGTGTCGGTCTAGGCAAGGCTATCATTCATTTTTCAATAATCATTTTTCTTTTTATTTTTTTATTTCATTCATCCCTTATTTGTATTTGTTCGAGATTTTTGTGTGAATATTGTGTTGCTGTGTGACATGTTGTTCCATGTTTAGTCATTATGTTTTTATTTTTAATTGCTAATCACAATCTTTTTTGTCTATTTGTTCCATCATTACACACGTTTGCGTTGCGTTGTTTCATCCTGTTTGTATTATGTAAACGAACGCAACAGCGATCGCTATAGGACGGTAACGGTGACCGAAGTTGTGCGAGCGACGAGAGATAAAATTAATTTGGACACGTCAAGATCGTCCATTCTAACAAGGACATTTTCTAAAACATGACGGGTAAATAAATGTTTTCACTTGATCTCTAAATTTATTTTCGAATTATTTTTGTATGTATTGTAAATACGTATTGTAAAACTAAAATCACAGATTTAATGTTTGCGTATTCGTTTTTTATTTGTTTTCATTCCAATCACAATTCGAAGTCATTAAAAAACTAATAAACCTAGACCGACTATATTTCATTGAAATTAACATTTGCATTTAAATTTTTAATTTTTCTTCATTCAGTTTACCGTGAAAAATATATTAATTGATCGATTTTCGGAATGCTTCTGCCACAGTGACAATTTCAATTTATTTTCGCTATTTGAGTAGTAACTTACTACTGAAAGAGTGAAAATTGTTTGATAACTTGTTATTGATTAAGTTTTTCTCATTGTTTCATATACTAACTGAAAATTTTCTTATGTATTAGCCTGATGATGAAGTGTAACTTCGAAACCGATCGCTAAATAAATTGAAATTGTCACCGTGGGATAAGCATTCCGAAATGTGTGTTCCTTGATTGAATTACACTTACAGTTCCCGATTGATGTTAATTTTTCAATATATTAATTAATATTTTTCGTTTTTAGAGTGAGAATATTAACCACAATGAGCATCGTCTTCATAGGAATCTTTGTACTAAGGCAATGGCCCGAAGTGGCTGACATTGGTTCACACATGATGAAGAGACTCAAAGACATGCTGGATCCTGTCAAATAGCATTTACCATTGTCTCTCAAATAATAATAATAATTAATCAGCAGAAGAACTTGAAATATATAAAAAATTGAGAAGTAGCAAATAACAATTCAACATTCATTACAAATTCAAATCAAAACATACACCATTACTGAAAAGAAAATTGCAACAAAAAGAAAAGCAATTGCATCTCTCTTATCTCTCTCTCTCTGTGTTTTCTATAATTTTAATTAATATTAAATTAATTCATTTTACTTGATAGTTTGCTAGGTTTATTATATTTATATTGAAATGTTTCAATTTATTTTTGTCGTTTTAAATTAAGAAAATCAAGTCAGATTAAGAGTACGAAGAACGATTAGATGAATACATAGGACCCAAGTTCATTCTAATTCCGAAATAGAATTGGATATATTAATTTTTTAGCATACAGTCCCGTCCGGCAAACTTTAAAGTCTCGTCGATGGTTTGTGATTTCTTATAAAATTGTATAATCAGTGCAAAAGTAGTGTATTTTTTATTATGTTAATGTTAATATTTAAAATACTTCTTCATAATTCACTTTCACAATTTTCCATAACAAAAATCATATTTTTCAATGTTCTATATTTTAGATTTTAGATTATCATTTCGTTTATTTTATTATTATTTTATTGCCAGTTAACATGAAGAAAATACAAAAATCAAATGAACCAAAAATCCGCCAAACTTGCATAATGAAAATAATACTCAATATTATGAATTCATTTACAATTTACATAGTTACAAATTTATTAATTATTTATATTTATTTGACTGCATTATAATTATTGATGATTGGAATTGGAACAATTAAGAACTTCTAGGAGAAAGAGTTCAAGTTAGTAACGAAAATAAAAATCGTTTTGGCCTAATTCGTTATTAATTTTTTATTTATTATTGGGAATTATTTATGTAGTCAATGAAATATTTCGTGTTTTATATAAAAAAAAAGAACTAGGAGATAATTAGCTAATTAAAAATTAAATGAAATTTATTATGATAACAACTTTACCAATTAATTGTGGGAAATTAAAGAAATTGCGCAAGAATTTGATAAAAATCTTGATACTATTGCCAAGCCAATTAAATATATTACTAGTTTATTTATTTTCCAAATTAAATAAAATTTAATTCAATTTTGATTTAATCGATTATTTGTACCAATTCGATTACTACGGATTTAGAATTTGAATTAATAACGATTATATAAATTATTATGTGTTTTTTAAGTCTTTATTTATATTTTTATTATTGTAAATAAAGTTTTTAATTTTTATTTCTTTATTTTTTCCATGTCCTCGTGCTCATCAAAATTCTTTGAATTAGTTTTATTGCTCAAAATGAAACAACCAACCAAACCAAAGTAAATTAATAATTTAAAAAGAATCAAAAAGTAATTCATTTTCTGAAAAAGAAAACCAAGAAAAACGGAATTGCTAAACCATAATATTAAAAATTATTACATTCAGACGATAAAGTCAAGAAGCGTGGGTCCAAAATTTCAAATACAAAAGAAACATAAACACATTCTAATGTTTTATAAGTTAAGTACCAAGAAACTTTGAAGAAACGCTAATTAAACCATGGATTGCCAAATATCTTTTCAAAAATGTTTTCCAACTAATAACAAATTTGTTTACAAAGCTTTCTGTACAAAGTCGTAAAATATATATTTAAATAATTAAATTTTCTGTGCTTACATTAAGAATTTTTAAATTTATTGATGAGCTTCAAAAGGAGAAATTGAACAAATTAAAGTGTAATTTATACTTCTAATTCTAACCAAATGCAATTAGACTTCGTCATATCAATTAGCGCTCTTTAAGATTTAAGATCCATTTTAAGATGATTAAAATACTACCAAAAACTACAAACGAACATTAACTAACTAATAACGTTTTCGGACTACTGCACTCAGTGCGCACTAGCATGCACTGAAAATTGAGCGTGTTCGGGTTATACTTTGAGTGCACTGTGCACACTTTTACAGAGTGTCGCGTTTTCGGACTATCAACAAAATTGCACTAAATGCCCAATCAGGACATGTTTTTTTACGCTGACTATGGGAGTCAGTGCAGTGCAGTCTAGTGTAATGATCATTTTCGGACTATTTAGAAAACACTTGCACTGATCGATTTTTAGAGCAAAACTAGAGAAGTGGGTTGCATGCGCTGGCATTGAGTGCAGTAGTCAGTCCGAAAACGCTATAAAACTAAACTAAATACCTTACATTTACAACAAAGAAAAACAATTGAACACTTAACTAAGAAGAACTAAACTAAAATTCTTTGCTGAATTTAATGATAACTATAATGACTTACAAGTACAATGTACAATGTACAATGTACTTATAAATATAAATACAAAATAACAAATAAAGAAAAGTAAGACTGCAGGAAAACCACAAACTTTTACTTATTATATAATTATATATATATATTAAACTATAAAATTATAAAAATGAGAAGCAAATGTTCCAAAAGTTTCTTATAATAATGTAATGTTGTTTAAGAATTACACATTTGAATTAAATTTTTGGTATTTAAAAAATCCAATGATGGCATTGGTGCAAATAAACACGGTTTGCATCGGGTGCAATCAGATTATTAGATTATTGGTGAATAACACGCAATCCAACGATTACACTGAATGCACCCAATATTGGTGCATTCATCATTGCACCCGGTGCATTGGGTAGATAAACGTTTGCATCCGGTGCAAATGCCATCATTGTCTCTAAAATAAAAATCCTTTATAGGATTTCTTCTTTTAAAACACAATTTTATTTTTATCTAATATTTTAAATCAAGTGAAAAATAAAGAGATTAATGCTAGTAAAATTTAAGAATGAGAAATTTACTAATTGCTTGCGTAATTAGTAAAGTAATTATTGCTTGTAAGAATATTTTAGTGAAAAATAGACTGCTTTGGTAAAGTGTTAAAATATATATGTATAAAAATATAATAACTATAAATGAATCTATGGAAAACTATTTGCGAAAACTGAAAAATGTAATTTTCCATTTTTAAAATTAATGCTAAAGAACGAAAATTATTAATTCTGTAGTAGATACTAAAGTACTGGAAATTGATTGAATAAAACGTGAATATGTTAATTGTCAATTACTTACTAAGAAATAAACTTATAAACAAATAAATGTTTAATTAATAAACTTTTACATCATCAAACTGATGTTAAGAGAATTTGTAAAATATGTTAGATAAGAATTACTGTTTATGTTAATAATCGATTAATTATTGGGATTAAGCGATTTTTTGTCGATAATAATTTGCTATTCGAATACGAAGAACATAAATTTGACCAGACCCGAAGAGTCTTCTTCACTCAACACACTAACCCCGGAAGCCACGAACGAAAATATAGTGATTTGTAATGGCCGATTAAACAAAAATGTTAGGCAACATTCGTTTTAACAGTACATTCGATTTGTGTCTCCATTATGATTGCAACTCAAATTAATTTCTAACAATTCCCCGATCATGCTCGGGAAGATAAAGAAAAAATTTTAAATTTCATAAATTTAACTTTACTTGTGAAATGTAAATGAACAATTTAATAGAGTTTTCCATTTGTTACACTCGTATCACACTGGAAGCGGGCTTGTGGCGTTCTAGTGCAGCCGTCAGTGCAGACCAGCTGTCAATTGTTCTGTGTTTTCGAATCGACGATTAAATATACACCTTAGAAGTTCCACATAAAAGGTTTTACCTCGGGTTTTACCATAAATTAATGAGTAAATGATATATTGTTATATAACTGCACTGATTTGCTCCACGACCTCCTGAAAAAGTTACTGAGTGTACACCCAGTGTTAAATGAGAAACGACGGGCAGGTCAGAGGCGGGTATACTGCCTACACTGATTTATAAATGAATCAAGCCAGTGCAAGAAAAGTGCACACTAGTGTACACCAGTGTAATAAATGGAAAACGCTATAAGCCTCGTTCACAGTTGTGAATATTCGGACAAATTGACAGCCACCGGAAATAGTTGAAATCGTTCCAACTTTTTTTCTCATTCTCTTTTGTTGAAAACCTGGGATTTGCGAATATTTGCAAATTTTCTTCGGAATATTCGCAACTGAGAACTAGGCTTAATTAAATCAATCAATAAAAACTCGATGATAAATTAAAAAGATAAGAAAAAGAAGAATTTATATGGCAGAAGATACTAGTACCTATATGTGAACTTGTAAAATAATTCTTTTTATTCCTATTAGAATAAAATTAATAAATAAAGAGTTCGGATTATGAATACTTACATAATTAACTTAGGTAGATAATAAATTAATTATTATTATCATAAAGTTGTTGTAAGTATAGTTAGTTAGTATTTCAGAGACCCGTGCATCAATAACTAGTCGTCCATCCATTTTGTAAAATATTGTTAAAATGTAAAATTATGAAATACTGTAATTTACATGAATATGTTGTAGAAATCTTAACAATACGTACCTATGTCTTTTAGAAAAAAAATATTCAATTCAAACTCTAATAGTTCATTTTTCTAAAAAACAATTTTAAGTTGCAGTAATCAAAGACTTTAAAATTGGCAGAAAATAATAAAAATTTTAATATTTACATAACAATTATGGGTTAAAATAATTGGCATCACAAGTTTAAATTTATTCAGTACTAGTATCGTGACGTCCCTCCAGGTCACATCATCAGGCGCAAGAAAAACCAATACAAAAATTAACAATCATTTAAGCTTATTAATCATGCATAATCTAAAGCCAAAGATGGAAATATTGGATGGACAAATTATTATTCAAAATTTTTCCAACCAATAAGGACTTGGATCCGGTAAATTCAATACTTTTGAGTTTTTGACAGTGGTCAAAAAATGGCGTCCATGGGAAAATGAAACGGTTCATGTGCTTAGTAATTCACATGCTACTAATTTCCCATTCGGTCTAGCCCATGACCACCATTTTTCTGACCTCTGTCAAAGGTATTGGAATCTCCAGTTGGTTCTCTTGTAGCGCTTGATGATGTGACCCTGGACGTCACGAAACTAGTCGCATTGAATATTAAAACTTGTGATTTCAAGTATTTACCATAACGTTACAGATTTCTATAAACATTTCTTTTTTTTTTGTTTTGTTTGACTAATTCGAAAATAATATATCGGAAGAAAACCAAAGCAGAAATTTTTAACTTTAAATGAGGTGAATAAAGAAGAAGGAAGTAATTAATTGTACAATTATAGCGTCCGGTCCAACTTGATTTAGCATAATGAAAAAAACAAATGAATATGTAGCACGAATTATGAGATAAACAAATATGTATCTTTCAGAAATAATTCTATACATTCCAAGAAGTATATTAAATTGTGGATAAACAATTGCAATTGTAAATTTTTACCCCATTTACCCGTTACTCCATAACTACATATAAGTATAGTTGAAATTGTAATTAGAAACGGCCCATTTACCTACTATTTAATAAAAACGTAAAATAAAATAACAAATAAATGAAAATGATAGTCAATCAACTAGGACAATTAGCACATTGAATTTTAAGTGAAAATAATGCATAATATAAATGTAAAAATACAAGAAAAATGTAATAATCAATGACTCAAGCCATTTTCTATGTGTCATTTAATAAATATCATGCTCTTTAATTAAATTTGCATAAGATATCCGAATATCGATATTTGTTGTTTAGTGAGTAACTATAAGAAAGATGAAAACGATTGTTGGGCAGTTACAATCAACAATGAGGAAGAAATTGTTATTAAGTATAATAAAAGTTGTTTTGTTATGAACTTAATGCAAAATTAAAATATGTATCATGATGTATAAAGATAAAATGTATCGAATTCTCATTAATTATTTATTAATTATACATAAAAATTATTATAACATTCTCATGTAAATTAAACATGTATAATTGTATAAATATAATAATAAATTGAATAAATCGTGTTTTGGTTATAAGTTTTCAATTTCCATCCAATCTGTTCCATTTTCAGGCTAATAAAATAATAATAATAGCAGCTAAGTAAAGTGCATCTGAGCCAAAATCCCATGTAATTTTAAATGGGCCTAAAATCGCGTTAAAAGTGGTAGGGGTAAGAGCGCTCTGATTGGTTGAAGTGTCCGAGTGGCGGGAAATTCAAAGTCAGGGAAGCGAGATCTGCCGAAAATCCATGTTCAAAATTTTGACCGATTACATATCTTTTCTAACCATACCATAAAACAGTGATTCTCAACCACTGTGCCGCGGCACTTTAGTGTACCGTGAGATTCCTTGAAATGTGCCGCCCATACCCTACCCATTCATAGGACGGCAGCCAAGTGTGCCGCCAAATTTCTAAATTATCAAAAAGTGTTCCGTCAGGAAATAATAAAAAAAGATCAGAATTACTGCCTCAAAATATAATAAAGTAAATACAAATTGCGGTATAGAGTAATTAGTCATAATGTCATTATTCCCAATAAATTTAAGTTTACAATAATGCTAATTCAAGATACAGTTATTTATAGTAGAAGAGAACAGCGGATTCTGGAACCACCTGCTTATGGGGAGGTGGAAAGGTGGAAAGGTGGAACCACCTGCTTATGGGGAGGTGGGAAGGTGGAAAGGTGGAACCACCTGCTT
>JARJEB010005602.1:0-13716 GCA_030264535.1 Liometoxenus newtonarum
TCAGTTTCGTTGAGAAACCACAATTTGTATTTTGTGTTAAAAATAGTGCAAGGTGTAGAAAAAGCATAGTATTATATTCGCGATTATGGCCATTGCTCACTCAGATGAATTTGCGCCAATCACTTTACGGCTCGTGGGCTCAAACATCATCTTCGTGAGCAATGGCTATCATAATCGCTCATATAATAAATAATATACTATTATTTGTAAGTAAAATTGCTGTCTTATTTACTAAAGTACATTAAATATCCAAAGTAATTTCAGTAAATATACGTGCGTGCACACAAACACACACACACACACACACACACACACACACACACACACACACACACACACACATCAACATTAAAACATAAGTTAGAAAAGAGTGGAACAGGTAAATGCCGACGTTGGACGTCTTTAACTGAAGCCTTAAGAGTAAGATTTGTGACAGTAGTTTCTTTTTTATTTCTTCCTTCACGACGTACATACCTATTCCGTTTCAGCAGGTATCAGGTATAAAGAAAAGTAATGATATCTATTATTGAGTAAGAGTTCAAGTGGATTGAGTCTTCGGTTCGGGACTTCCGAAGGTGACAATTTCGTAATTTACGATCGGTCGTAACTTATTTCATGAGTTATATCGTTGGTAATTTCGTCATTGCAACGATGAAACGCGTGTGACGTCTAACATGGACCACTGTGGTACCTACAGGCTGGACTGAAGGAGATAAGAAAAATATTCTCAGCTCAGCAAAATCCAAGGCATTGAAGATGAGCAAGTGGTGAATGGACGAAGCCGAAGACAAGGGACGCGCATTGCGACTTTTCAAGTTTGTAGATGTTTGAGCAAAGATAATGAGAATTATTTATTACTGGTCTTTGCAAACTTGTAAATTAAGATTTTTACGGAAACAGACACACACACACACACAATGACTCAAACATTTTCATATGTTGTAGATAGCGCTTTTGTGGAGGCGGGAAATGGATAAACTGATTTGTTTTTTTGATGAACAAAAACAAATAATGTTTTTCTTGTTTTCATTTTAAGCCCATAACAAAACAATAACAACGCAAAAAACGTAAAAGAATTTCATTACCCAATAACATACATTAAAAATACAATGATGTATCTATGTAATTTGGTAACTTTACATGATGTCGTATATTATACATTGTTCTTATTTGAATTGCACATTATAATCACTAACCAAGTGAATGAAATAAAAATAACATAGTAAACGATTGTCGAGCATATATTAAATTAAAACATAGGCGGCGAGGCATTCCTAGAAGAGCCATTGGTTATAAAGTCAGTAATTACACGCGTGGTTTTGTCCAACCAATGTCGGAAAGTTTAATTTCGATATTTCCGAGAAGGTCGCGCGAGACGCTCTATCCATAATTTTATTATTCCAAACATTAATATATTCTATTAGAATTAGATGTTTCATGATTTGATTCTACTTTTTATTCTACTTTTTATAGTTACCTTTGTTGGGTTAGTATATAGTAACCAAAGCACGTCAAAAACGCATAGCATTATCATTTCGTTTAAAATGTATGTATTCTTATTAATTATAACTTCCTTAGAGTTATTCCTATACGTACGCATATATGTAAAATAATTTTTCGTTCTGCTTCAATCGATGCATAATACAAACTGTGGATAAGTAACCATCACAGCAAAACTTTATCGGTGCGGGTCGCACCGCACACATTTCCGACCGTGAAAATAATTTTTACTAGAAATACCGCCGATCAAAATTATTTATCGCATTTTTCTACATTCGGAAAGTTGTGCGGTGGGACTTTTCCAGATTTATTTACCCGTCTACAAATAAAGTATAAGTCGTTCCCGTTGCCAACATATGTTGAAAGTTTAACTCATTTATATATAAATTAGGATTAAAAATAGAAACAAATGAAGTCAATTTGCATATATTTGAATTAGGATCAAAGATAAAGGCAAAATTATAGTGAAAACGAAATGCATAACATGCGAAATTATGAATATGAAAATGCAAATGAAAATGGGAACATAATTTTTTCATTATAAAACGCAAGAATAATATTATCATTTTATCATTTTTTTCTTTTCAAAATAAAATCAGAATCACGCTAGTAATATACATTCTCGCTGCACGTTTCATGTTTGACTGTCTTAAACTAAACTTATTTTTCCTGATTCTATACATACCTATATATGATGTGTCCGGGAAATATTTTCATAATTTTGCATTCTAATAGGCTGCTTTAATTTTAATATTAACATTAATATTAATTTTAAAAAAATAAGGTATAACTTCCGGTTAGTTTTGAAACAGCGTTGAAAAGCTTTACAAGGTTAACAATATATTTGCGCACCTTGAAGATACAAAATTATTAGCATTATTAGCATTTCTAAGTACGAAATAGTCACTTTTCCAAATGTCTTAGCTCAACATTTTTAATTACTTTCAATTATACTTCAATATCAATAAATGTATAATAAATTAACATGTAATGCTTATTTAAATATGCAAATCACAAATAGTGTTCAAAAAGTTTATTAATATTCATTATTACTTTATATAATTTCAAAATAAAGTGCATCATGCCGCATGCGGGATGATTATTATTCAATTTTAATAAGAAAAGAAAATTAAGAAAAACGCAAAATAGAGAAATAAAAACAATATACACAAGCATTTATTTTGTAATTAATCAAGTTAATTATCTGTTCAGTTCAAACCTGAGAAAGATAAAAGTCATTAGCGTAGCGTCGGAGGGGGGCGCCTCTTTTCAATCTCTTTTAGTAGATATAAAATTAAAATGTAAAAAAATTAAATTGAATTTTTAATATTTATAATAAAATTTTCAGCACCCCTCCCCCCACCTCTAAAAATTCCTAGCTACACCCCTGATAAAGGTAAAAAACGATAGAACTGAAGAGAAAAAATAAACTACAAATTTCCTTTTATTAATATTACAATTTTCCTGACTAATTAATGCTGTAATTATTTAATGATCGTCGAGGTAACTTTAATAGTTAATACAAGCAAGATCTAGATAGCGGATAGAACAAAAGCGTACGTTACCTGCCAATTTCAATAATTATAAACCGCTCGCTTGAAATGACTAATTCCTTTTTCTAATTTTTCTTATTTAGACGTGCGCATAAATTCCAAAAATAATTATTATAGGTACGAGAACAACAAGCAATATAGCAGCAAGCAAAAGTGCAAAACTGAACAAAATATGTAATAAAAAGATCTAATCTTTTCAAAGAGAGGCCAAAAAAAACGTACGAAAACAGGGGCAAGTGGTTTTTGCCGGAACAAAAGCAATAAAATTTAAATTAATCACATTATTTCCTAAATCTTACATTATAGCTGATCATATAATCATAATCGTTGATCTTTCGTTTACAATTGTAATGCAGACTTAATTGGAAATATTTTGCAGAAAACATATACTTATTCATTTATAACATTTTATGTTTTATTTATTCGCACAATATTTGAGGTAGTCATATATTTTATATATATTTTAATGATTTAGTTTGTAGTTTGTACAATTCACAAAAATTATGTTAAGTTAAAAAATGCAAAAACTTATAAGTAATGAATTAAATTCAAGACAAAAGTATATTTTTTGCGTTCGAATTTTGAAGAATTTAAAAGGTACTTCCTGCCGAGTGCCGTTTTTGAACAAGTAGGGTAAATGGTTTACACTCAAATATATATGGTGTCTCAAAGTTTAACAAAAATAAATTAATTTTTACTGAGTAAATATATTATTTGTTAAATTTTATGCGAACACTTTGCATATTGAAAAAGAGAATTCATTAATTAAAATTGTGATTTTATTTACCATTTTGTGAGTTGTTAATTTGTGAATGTATCCGGCTTAGTGCAAGCAAATTTTTAGGTTTTCAACATATTTTACTTGATTTAATTAAAGGATTTTAATAAATACTCAGTCTATTCAGTTAATTATTCTCGAAAATCCAACATGCAATTATTCATACAATTCTACCCTCAATGTCGGCTCAGAAAGAAAAAGGCGGCAGTTCGAGAACTTCCCGACTCGGGACTTAAAAATTTGAAACAACACCCCAAGTTGAAAGAACTGTAAAAATGCCAAAGCGACACTGCAGCGCCGACTAGTAGCAAAAATCATGTTGGATATTGAAACTTTTAGTTTACAGGCACTTGCCAGTCTTCTTCTATTATTCAGTCAACGCTTTCACCCAACAAATTTGCCCGGGTCGGTCCCACTCATGTTTCAAGCTCGGTCCGCAAAGCTAGACAATATTTTTTTATGAATTCCGAGATGACTTCCATAAGATACTTATAGAAAAATAGAAATTCCGACATTCTTATTAAATCCTTTTCGGATTGTTTTAATTACTGCAACATTCAAAATTGTAATAAATCTAGCCGGGACCGACTCGGACCGAGATAGTGGTTAGGTTCATTTGACCGTGTAACATGGTAAATTTTTTGTTGTTCTCTTAAAAAATTTTTTTCTTAGTATGAGTATGGTTGGTTAATATGGTTGGTGCATGTATCATGATATGGCCTTATATCTTTAAATCGACAACTACAACCCAACTAGAAGGTGACTGAAGGTGACTTGAGGTACTCGAGCTTACAACTTAAAGATCCAAATCTGCTCTTTGCTCTTACATCTGGTACATACACATTCACGAACAAAAAAATGTAAAAAAGCGACAGCAACAAAAAACCAAACAAATCAATTACTTATACATTTTCTATCTATAGGTCCAATGGTACCAATAAAATATTCTATCAGTTGACATGTCCCTATCTGTATAAGACGAATATACAGATCTAAAATCGAAGGCAAAGCGTTCAAGTTAAGAAAGAAATAGTCTCACTCGACCGATTCGAATAAAAATAAATCTTTGCGAAGAAATTTGGAGTCCTCTTCTCTTCACCTACCAACGCAACAAAAATACAAAAAACAGTATTCAGTTGACTCGCGAGCATTGTGCATAAATCAGAAAGACCATAAATATATGTTTCATGCTTGATTTCGTTGAAAAATCATTATATAAATGAAATATCTGATATCAATTTAATAACTCGACTCCCGCTGTTGTTTTAAAGTCTTATACCTACTTTTTTTCGAGCTTGAGATGACTTTGTCCTTTTGTTGACTTTGTCCGTTTAAATGCGTTTATACTTTAAAAATAAAACGAAAGGTCATGCATTTTTGTCGCACAAGAGCCGTAAACTTTCAATGTCTTTATTATACCTGCGCCCTATAGATATACAGAGGATTCAAATTTCGTTTTGGAAGTTTATGGCCGTTTCGATTTACTGCGAAGATCACATCACAGGCCCAACAATACATGTTACTTTTCTTAGTTTTACCACAGGTTTTACGTTTATCTTTACGTTTAGTACGTTCTGATGCAATGTGTTTGTTCTAGGGCTGAATATAGGAATGGGTGTTGTGTGGAAATAATAAAGCTGTCATTACGTCTATAAGCGAAGTCCTCGTCGTCTCTGCTCTATCAGTTACTATCGATCTGGTCTAGATCAACGATTTCAAGATTGGCATCGGAACCAAACGAACAAGCAACAAGCCAAGCCAACAAATGTCAAAAACTCTTTTGCGCGCTAAAAGCATATAAATAAATTGTAAACGATACCAGTGCGGATTCGCACTCACTGAGAGGAGAAAGAGAAAAGGATGGTTGTTGAAAATTTTACCTTTTCCTTTTTCCCATACAAGTTACGTTACATACATAAAGAACGAGATCAATAACAATTTATAGCGGATATTTATTTTAATAAGACGTCACATTGTCACAAATGTACTTATTATCCTCCTATAACAATGTCTCGATTACTTTTTTACTGCAGAATAAGTGCATATACTCCGAGTGCCACTTCGATTATTTCCTCGCAATCATTTCGTCAACTATCTATTTCCTAACCATAAAGTATTCTCATTGTGAATACAGCAAACCAATGTTAAGGTTTGCTGTATTCATTCTGTCCATAGAGATAGAAGTCTACAGAGTGGTGGGGCCGGCAAGCAGAGGACGGAAGGGGATTACACCAAATGGTCATATTGTGTTCCACTAAAATAGACTCCAGTTTCACTAGTCACTAGTGCATGTACTTTGCGTAGCCTACATTTCAGACTTTTAGTTTGTTATAGTCCAAATCAATATGGATGAACAGTGGTATCATATTTGTATGATTATCTTCCCTCTTGCAATATTATAACTCTTTTCACTTTTGCAAGTTCACATTGCATTATTGGTCAAATGGAACTGAACTTTTAAACTCTTAAAGAGACGATAATTCGCTAGAAAACCAATGGTACATCCAAATTAATAAAGAAATATTTGACATCTGAACTTCATAATAATTCTGAGTCAGTTCGTATCTATTTCCTAACCATAACGTATTCCCATTGTGAATACAGCAAACCAATGTTAAGGTTTGCTGTATTCATTCAGTCCATAGAGATAGAAGTCTGTAGAGAGTCAGGGCAGGCAAGCAGAGGACGGAAGGGGATTACACCAAATTGCCATATTGTGTTGCACTAAAATAGACTCCAGTTTCACGTCACTAGTCTGTGCATGTACTTTGTGTATAGTCTACATTTCAGACTTTAAGTTTGCTATGGTGCAAATCTATATGGAGGACCAGTGGTATCATATTTGTATGAATACCTTCCCTCTTGGAATATTATAACTCTATGAGTAAATCAATGCACACTTTTCACTTTTGCAACTTCACATTGCATTATTGGTCAAATGGAACTGAACTTTTCAACTCTTAAACAGACGATAATTCGCTAGAAAACCAATGGTACATCCAAAAAAATAAAATAAAAAATTTTGACGTCTGAACTTTAATTCATTTCTGATAATTTTTTTTTGCTATAGAAATGAATATCTTTCCTACCTTGTCCATGGAAATTTCTATAGAGAGAACAATTGTGATAAAACGTAATGGTAATAATTATAGAGCAGTCACAAAATTTCAGTGTGACAACGGTAGCGCATTAAAATAAATGTGGCAATCTGTCGGTTGTCGGTTGTCGGTTGTCGGTAGAACGTGCAGCCGATAAGAGATTGAAAAATTCAAAGAAAGCGTGAAGAACTTACCGAAAGAAATAAAGTTCTCATTGCGTTCTTAAACTTAAAACGGACTACTCTCTTAATACTGGAACTTGGGACAGTGAAAAATGTCCGTACATGTGATTAAAGGCCAACTTGTAACTTGTAAAACGTCAACTAATGCCAGAATGAGAACTATCGGTCGTCTTTGGCATTTTTTATTCTTTCTCTATAAAACAGAAACACCAAATATTTTCTTGTTTTCTGTCGAAAATGACCGACTTTTACCAGTTTTACCTTTATATTTTATCATTGCTCGGATGCTGGCCTGGCACGGAAAAAAATTCATTTGGCACTCGATAACATAGAAATACCGAGACCTGTATTCGATTAAAGGCTACAGGATACGCCATTGACATTTTATCTAAAATATAAGTCACTATATTTTATATAGAGTTGTACTTTCCGAAGAGACTCAAGATAAGGACGCATTCTACAACTACAACATAAGACAGACAGGGTATGGGTTCCCATATCCCAAAATTCCTCCACAAGGAACATTGAGATAGAATCATGAATGAAAGCCTGCTGGCTTGGCATTGATGAAAGAACTAACCCTCAAACGGCAACTGAAAGACAAAAAGACAATTTTAGATAGTTTTAGATACCAAACCAAACAAAATTTGTTATCTATACGCAGTGAAATAAAGTGAAACTAAAATATAATTAGCAAGCTATAAGAAGCAATCAGTGGCGGATTTTCGAACAGACGGTGGATAGCTCAACCTTCAGGGGCCCCCAAATGTCAGATATTTTTATATGTTTATAGGGCCGCTATATAAAAGCAAAATCCGCTACTGGAAGCAATAGACCGACTTTTTTGGGGCATTCAGAAATTTTTAAAATAAGTCATTTTTTGAAATACTCGAAGGAATGTTGAAAATGTTTGAAAATTTACTAAAATTTGTGACATCTGTTTTGTTTTTAACTTTTTAACTTTTTCTCCCAAAATATCTAAGGTCCGTATTGTTTTAATACTAATCTGCGATTGACACAAGAATTGATTAAGTAATTAAATCATTGTCAAAAAAGAAGTAAAAAGGAATAACAATAAAGTTTCTTTTTAAAAAAATTACATGATTGCAGCCATGATTTTTACATGCTCAGAAGGACTGTTCGAATTACCTATAATTAATCACAGTTAGAATATTAATATTTGACATTTTTGTTTTTATTCGATTTGGATAATAAAACTCTTAATTTTACATATATCTCTGCCATGAATTTATTTTATTGAATTTCTTAGAAAAATTATTATTTTAGAATAGAAAAAGAAGAGAATCTGATGAATCTTAATATCAAAGAATCAAAGTCCTGTTAAGATATAAACATAAACAAACAATGATTAAAGTCCCTTTGTATTTATGGACGTTATAATGTATATTCAAATGTAGGTATAGGTATATAAAATGTTCTTTCTTTATGTATATTTGCTTCTTCGTTGTGGCGCCATAAAATAATGACATGGAACACGAAAAGAGCGAAACAAACGCACTAATGAAAGAAGAAACTCAAAGGCATGTGTGTAATCTAATTATTCATAAAATACGATGACGCTTTTACTATTTTCGGAAGTATCGTATAGTTTTAATTACGACCCCATAAATTACACAAATTCATAACTGGATTGTGCGTATACATCTCAAGTCACCACCACAAGGCACAAAACCAAAATATTCCGTTTCATTGTCAGCTAAGTTAATCTTAAACTTAAACCAAACTCACGTCAAGCCAACAGGAGTTCAAATAGAATCAATTCAAGCATTTACTTTGTTGTATTTTATATACATTTATTTTATACACATTTATACACATGGCACTGATTAAATTTCTTTGTCCACTATTTAAAAAAAAAACATATTACAAACTTCTTCCGTTGACCGTTATATAAATGCATTGATACTAATGGACATTCTGAGATAGGTGTGAACAAATGTGATCAAGCAATGGATTCCATTGCAATACTTATCGCAGAGCTAAGTAGACTTGTATCTATAATATGGATCGAATTAGTAGTAGCAGCTCTAGATGGCTTCTATCGAAGCAGCAATTTCTCTGTCCACACTATCCAAATGAAATGTCTCGGAGGCACTTCTTGCAATTCGACTTCTTCCTCAGATTCATGTTTTACACCACTTCTAAGCAGATATGAGCTCCGGAAAACACGTGCACTAAATTGAATATTTGTACGAGAACCAAACGCAGAGTGTTATTTTGACGGGTACAACCAACAATAAAATGTCATGATTTTGGAGACGGGTGCGTTTATTGTTAAAAAACGACTGTAAATTTACGTTTCGCGCAAAATTGTCGCTGAGCGTAGAGGCACCGTTTTACGGCTGTGGCTCAATGTTTAACGGGAACGGAACGATATGACGATTAGAATAGACGTATTCACGTCAAAACGTAAACTGCCCTAAACACGCGGAAGCGGCAAATCCGCAAATCTCGTGTTTGCTTAGAAGGACTGTATGATATGTCCTTTGCTGACACTGCATTGCTCGTCTACTTCAATCGAATCGCTTGGAAAGGAAGTCGACGCGCATCGTGGGAAAAGCAAGATAAACTTGCGACTTGTCATTTCGGATCAACTAGGTATCGAAAGGAATAACTATGATTCAAAAAAATACTCATTGGAAACTTTTACTTCAATGCATATCTAAACATACACCACACAATTGCCACTATTTTCGTTAATATATGAGGACTGTGAGAGGAAAATGTATCTTGTCGTTCGCATGCAACAAATTCTTAAGCACGGATACATTTATAAGTACTGAACCTGAAGTAAAACGATCAAAACTAGTAATAATTTAGAATATACAGACGTTTAGAGATATAAAATGGTTAATTTTGTATAAAATTTATGTTTGTTTTGCATTTTAATGTTATACATTAATTAAGGACTAGAACACCAGAACACGGCAACGAGAACAAGTGTAAGACGAGTCGATGGAGCATGAAAATATATTATTTAAATTTTATTGTATTTGATCAATATATGTTGATGGCTTTTGTATTGCATTTACATTTTAAGTGTTCATATTCCAAGCTAATAAGTTCTGTGAAAATATTATTGCTGAGGAAATGTAAATGTATATGAAATTTATATTCGTACATATTAAAAAAAATTTAGTACTCCATTTTTCTTTCTTGAAAATTAAATAAAAATATTAATATCAGCAAGTTCGCATTCGCAGGGCTTGCGCATAGAGAACTTTTATTTTTCAGGAATACTCAAAGGTCAAAAAACTGAGCGAGTCGAGCTAAAGTTATACTTTACGCACTTGTTGAATAATAGTAGTTTACGATTTGCCATCCGCGTGTATAAGGCAGTCTACGTTTTGACGTGAATACGTCTATTCTAACCGTCATATCATTCCGTTCCCGTTAACCATTGAGCCACAGCCGTAAAACGGTGGCTCAACGCTCAGCGACAATTTTGCGCGAAACGTAAATTTACAGTCGTTTTTTTATTTTGCTAGTATTTTAAATTGCGAGTGCATAATGCATCTTTCCACTCTTTATAGCGCTCGTGAGAAATTGAGTACTTTCCAGCCTTACAATGTAAACTACTATTTTGTGATGAATTTTATATTACATTATTGCTTTAAGTTTAAAATATTCTTGCGACAAAATTGCTCATTATATGTGTATGTAATTTTATTGAAATTTAGGCCCATCCATCATGGAAAAGTGATAATTAAACATGTCCCTCATCTCTTATTAAGTTGTGGTTAAAAGTTTAATTCCATGCATGTATTCTACTTGAATTTAATATGAAAAGTGGACGAACGGACGGTGGTAATTAGCGCAAAATGGATCGCCTTTTTCAACAAAAGCTTAATTAGTTATTGCGTTTTATAGGTACCTTTTAAATATCTAACCATTTCTTAATTGGAATGCAGGTATTAAGTATTGACACCCGGATCCGACAATAATATATTTATTATATTTTTGTCCTTTTCTTTTAACCCAAACCCAATCTAATACGCTTACACCAGCCCTCAAGTTGGCCATATTTTGTTATTTCCATAATTTACATATGTATATAAAATTCAAAAAAAATATTGAAAATGCCAATTAAAATGTTTCACTAAAACAATAAAAAATTGCATGACCAGTAGCTTTTTATATTTTAATAAGTGATAATAGAGAGGATTAAAGACAAGGAAGAATAATTTAATCCCTTGCACATTTGCAAAAGAAAAATAAACAAAAATTAAAACTTGTATCAGGTGCTGGTATAGGTAAGTATTATTGGTAATGTAATCCTTGCGCTTTTATTAGAAATTTTAGAAAATTAAAAATAAAATGTTTTGCTGTAATAAGGGTATAATTATAAACACATAGGTATTTTTGGGAAACCTTATCTAAACGTTTCTTATATAGTACGGACGAACTACAGATACTTTAATTAGAGTATTTTATTCATAAACAAATTGTTTCATACGACCCTGCTTGCTCATCATCTGTTTGTATAATATAGTAATGGTGGCAAACAAATGATAGGTTTATAGTTTGAAGGTATAGATTAATTTGTGGTATAACAAGTTAAAGGTTGAATTATGCGTAACTTGTATGTATACCTACATGTTTAGTGAGCGCGTGTTCTCTCCACTTATTTGTTTCTTCTCTGTGCTTTTGCTTTTACTTTGTGGATGGTTTACTAACGAAGAAAGAGCCGACGAAACGTAATGAAACATACTCGCGGCGCGCCGACCATGCATGCAAATAGCTTTCAATGAGGAGTCACGACAGGTGGTAGTGTGCAGTGCACAATAAACACGAACGATTGCTATGAATATATTGAAGTGAAAAACATTTGGTTTGCCGAACGGTATAATCTGTAATTGCCACTGTTTAAGTGTGCATTAATCTTGTATCACATTCGTCAAAACGATTTACTACGTACTGCGTACAAATGTTTATAAGCGCGCAGTGCAGAGAGAAATAAAAGAGAGTTTAACTTGTGCGGTATCGGAACATAATATTGCGAGAGGAAAATGTTTATAATCAAACAATCACGCATTGTCACGGTTTGAGGATAGGACATAATAATTTCCAAACCCATCTGAGCTTTGTTACATCTTGGCGCCCAACTGTTTCGTTACACAAGTAGTAGAAGTAGAGTCTGGGCAAAAATGCTGTATTATAATTTCAATTGTCACAAATTTACCCCAAAAATTTGCTACTCAAGCTATATTATCTTACAAGCAGGAAAAATTGCATTTAATAAGTTAAGACGAGATTGAAGGAGAGTCGACAGAAGCAAACAAGATTCCTGGTAACCTACTAGAAACTTGTTTGGTTAATATCGCTTGAGTAGCAAATTTTTAAGGTAAATTTAGATGTTGTCTGTATGTACCAATTTGTGACAATTGAAATTACAAAACAGCATTTTTCCCAAGACTGTACCTCTACTACTTGTATAACGAAGCAGTTGGGCACCCAGATGTAACAATGCAGATGGGTTTGGGTTTGGGCATCGGTCTCGTCGAGATGGCGATGAGTGTATCGACGAAGCGATGATGTGTGTGTAGCCAACACAGTACGTACACTTGGGTACACGAAAGAACAATGTACAACTATAACAATAATCACCAGAACTTCTACAATCCGCAAAGGCACACGCAAACAACAAATACACGAACGTACTCTCGGGTGGGTTATCTGGTTACCTAAAAGTAGCAGGCGAGACTTCGATTCGCTCGAAAATCGTGGGCCAAGAGCGTTCCGGAGACCACTTGCTGTGCGACGGACCACGTCCGTACAGGTGGACGGACACCAAGCAAGAGGCTGAACACGCCAAGGCGAACTCCGAAGCTGACCGCTGTCGAAGAAGAGAGAACGCCCGATCGGTTGTCTACAGTGAACGCCGCCAGTTCCGTCACACTTGATTGACCAGAAACTCTTGCTCGCCATTATTTCCTATACTATGTATATAGGATACATATTTTTCGGGGAAACTGTTTCCTTTTTTGAGATCGGTATTTGTCCTCGCACTTTTTAGAACAGTGTTTCACTGTTCAGAATCAACTGAAACTTTATATCGGACTTTTGTTTACATAATAAAAGGAGCGCATAGCCGAGTTAGAATCCAGGCGTCCCGAGGCGTCCCGAGTTCGAATCCAGGCAATAGGCCGCTATTAATATTCGCCTAATTTATAGAAAGGAACACCTAGCGCTCGCAGGTAGTCATACCAACAACTTTGACTATCGTTAATTAAGTCTTCTTAGGACAGTGTTTTTCATCCACCAACCCGCCTGCCAAGCGTGGTGGATTAATTGCAAAATCCTCCAAATAATAGTATAAAAATGTACAATACACAGTAGAGGCCTAGGGTCCAGGAGTGGACAAACGATGGGCTGAAGAAGAAGAATAATAAAAGGACATAGACAAATGATAGGTTTCGAAGAACGTGTGATCACGAAAATACTTTCTATCGGAAAGTAAAAATTGTTCAAAAATTTAGTGATATCAAATGTTATTCGCAAATTTTGTTAGAAACAGAGAACTCTTCCTCAGATTACATAGGTTATACCTACAGGTTACAGATACAAAATTAGGTACCAGATAC
>JARJEB010005604.1:0-16979 GCA_030264535.1 Liometoxenus newtonarum
TCAAGAGGTATTATGACCTATAATTGACTCGTGTCAAGCTTATTATTCGTGAGTGGTGATAATGTCTGTCATATGTGCCTGCACACACACATAGTAATCGCTGTTTTACGTGGTCGTCACGGATAAAATCTTATATTATGTCAATCATAAAAGGTCCTTAAACGTTCTGAGCGTTGTTACCAAGTTTTTTTCGTTTCGGAACGAACGTGAGTCCTGTAAACACTTTTTGTCATTTCGGAACAGGAAATACTCTGAGCACGGATCTTTCAAAATGTTGATCTCGACAATCTATTATGATTCTGTCTTTTCTGTCAAATGTTTTTTAGAAACACATCCGTTCGGGACAATAGTATTCAGAAAATTTATTCTTAATTTATTGTTAGATTGATAAAGAAACACTAGATAAATTTAAATAGAATATTAATGTTAAACAAATATACACGCATAAAAATGTTGCTCAAAATATAAAGTCCAAAAATACAAATAAATATATAAAACCGATGTTAGTTTGCTAATTATGTTAAATGTTAAATTGAAACATTTGGCTTTTGAAAGAATGTTAGAAAAATATTCCAATAAAATTATAAATGAAATTAAAAAACTAATAATCTTTCATATTGAGAACAAAGAAAAATTGATATTTTGACATTTACCTTATTTTAAACGAAGAATTTTTTTGGTGGTGTTCAAAGATGACCCGGGGGGGGGGTGTTTGATATTGGCAGGCTGTGGGGTTCTTGTTTTTCATGTGACGGGGAACATTCTTATTCCAAGGACATTTTGGGGGGTGGTAGAAACAAACTTCCCCCCCCCCCCGTTTCCATATGGCCTAGCCTAATTGACAAAATAATGAAAATATTTGATCAATTTGCCAAAACAAATAGTTATATTTCTGTTAGGTGCGCGTAATAAGTATTTTCAGACAAAAAGTTATTCAAATGCGATAAAATAAATACAATAGTAAAATTAAAAGTTGACATCTCTAACGCTGACGACACACAATTACAAAATTCAAGCCGAACAGAGCAACAGATCTAGATGAAACTTGGTGTACAAATTCGGTCCTGATACACCGACGAGGTTATGAATAGAGCAAAATCGGTTTGCATATTTTTGCCAAATTATTGAATTTATAAAAACAAAAAATACATTCTCGCACATTGCAGCTCTTATAACTCTTTCTCGTAACATGCATAGTTTGTGAACTTCATTCCCAAAATTTAAAAAAAGTCCCAAACCACGTTGCTGTAACTATGGAAACGCTCAAACACTTATTAGGGTTACATAAACTGTTCTCAATTGTCAAAGGCTTTATATGCTGTTTACGGAGAAATAATGGTAGTTTAAGCAACATGTATCATAAGTCGTGTTTTAAACGTTAGTCTGAGGTCAAAACGCGAACGTTTAAAACGACTTATTATACAATTTGCTTACACTATTTTTTAATTATTAGTTTTTAAAATTTGCGTTCATAATAAAGCTATTCTAGTACTGAAAGCGGTTTCATAATGCCGCTATCGTTCTATATCTATCAGATACAATGCTTTTTTTTTCAGTAGGAAACAGTTCGTAAGGAAAATTGGAGGCAGAATAGGATTGACAGCTAGCAATATACTTTTTAAAATTCCCTTGACACTTGAATTTGAAGTATGGAATGTCAATATTGTGTGAAATGTCAATATTTTTACAATTGTTTTGTAACCAAAATTATTTTTTATTAAAAAAATGAAAATACTAAAACAAATTTTAAAAAACAGTGTAAGCAATTTGCATCATAAGTCGTTTTAAACGTTCGCCTGTTCCGAATCACTCGCCGCTGCGCTACTATAGTAGTTTAAGCAACATATGTATCATAAGTCGTAATTTAAAAAAGCCTGAGATTCGATCACTTCAAATTAAAGTGTCAAGGTTATTTTAAAAAGTATATTGCTAGCTTTATCTATCCTATTCTGCCTCCAATTTTCCATTACGAACTGTTTCCTAATGAAAAAAATAGTTGCATTATGAAACCGCTTTCATTACTAGAATAGGTTTATTATGAACGCCAATTTTAAAAATATTATTATTATTATTATAAACCTCAAAGTTGAGATTCAAATCATAAATGTTTTTTCATAAATAGAAGAATTAAAAATCACGATAAGTAATAATTGAAATGGAATAGATAATTAACAATTACGATTTTTCAAACTGTTTATTATGACAAGAAGAACACGGCATTTATTATTTAAATCTCACCTTTCAGGTTATATACATAGAGTAACAACGTCTCAATCAACAATTTGAGTGTGTCTTTTTGCCTGGTGATTTCGGGAAATTTTGGAAATTAATATCTCGCAAACTGTGCGTCCTATTAAAATATGTTGTAGACGTTGAAATTGGAAGCTCTACAACAAAGTCTAAAGTCAATAGTTTGCCAGCTGAGTTTTGGAAAAAACAGTGATTTCCTGCATTTAATAGAAAATAAACTATTTTAAATGTCATACAAATCCAAGTGGATGTAACATTTTATTTGGATTTAGGGGTAAAATACCTGGTGTTCATTTTTCAATAAAATTTTATAAATAATTTAAAAAACCTTTTTTATTTACAGTAATAAAAGTTAAATGTATTATCATACTTTCACTGGCCTGTAATATTTTTCGACCAATATAACAGCATAAATATGTCAGTTTAATACTTGTTATCATGAATTCGAATTTCTTAGTTGTTCTGATCAAGAAAATTTTTATCATTTATATTTATTTTTCAAAATTTTTTCCTTTCATTAGTCAATCGTAAGAATTAACACGTAGGTAGCCCAGTAGTTATTTAGTTAACCTCTTAGTTAACCTTTAATTTAGATTAAACTTAAATAGATACCCAGATTTGCTCGTTGAATTTAGTACTTTTAGGCGAATCGTACCTAATATTTATTGACGTGTTGTTACTTATATTAGACTTAGCCCCTATAACTAAGTAATTGCGAATAAAATGGTAAAATAGTTCCCATATTATTTCATTTTTTTTTATATTTGAATTAAAATTAATACAGATATACTCTATACAGATATATTTTAACATTATATTATTCAACGAAATTATAATTTGAAAAAAAGCTTGAAATGCATTATACACGTAATTTATTTTTATTGTTTAATTTCGACATATTCTCTTGACTCGTTGACTTTGATGGTTTATTTTGTATTTAACTACTCTTTTTTTATTTCACTTCTATATCCAACAAAATTTACTTCTCACTTGTGAGTTATTCGAAACACGAACATAACTGAATATGAACGGTGATTTTAACACTATATTTTTAAATTAATAGTGCGTTATAGATAAGAATTGTTCGTTTCGTTTTAATATGAGTAATTAACTACATTGAATCTGTCAATGATTTTTTATCTCATCCTTATTTGGGATGCTATCAAAAAAGATAACCATCCATGGGTACTACATGTTACCAATTAACCATCATAAAATAAATTAACAACACATCATGTAACGGTTCATTCACCCAAGCGTTCATAAACATTGTTGAAATTGCATCGGACCTTCCATTGCGTAACGGATAGCCAAATTTACCTCCAAGAAGACGTTTAGAAAATCAACGAAAAATGTGGTGATACCTTTAAAATAACTAAATTATTTTATCGATTTCCGTTTTAACGTGAAAATCAACTGTAAATTATTTTACAGATACCATTCCTTGGAATTTTCTCTCAAAATTTCAAATCTCACTGGGAAAACTTTTAATGGACAATTAGGTGAATGATATCGTACCTATAACATCATATAACTACGTAGATACTTTAATTCAAATTTGACTTCAATTCCAGTTTGAAAAGAACGACTGAATTTCATTATTCTAAAAAAGAGTTATGCTTACATGAAGCAAAATTTAGCTTGAAACCCAATAAAATTTTAAGTTTTAAGGGAATTATTCAAAAATTAGAAAAACACATAATTCTTATAAAGAACATACTTTTTTGTATACATTTACCAAAGAAGTAGTTCAAATGAAGTTTTAACAAATTAACAGACGCACTTGTTTTTTAATATTAACCTAAGTTTATATAATCCAAAACACCATACACAGTTCGAAATCATAGAAATACTACTATCCCTTAATTGTATGTAATTAGTAGTTATCATAAGCACGATCGGTTTTACTAGTAGGTACGACAAAAATACATAAACAATTGTTTTAAGGAATAAATGTTTATGACTGTACTTTTTGCACCAGGAATGTTTCATAAAATAATACAATTATCACATTCTCGACCTTATTTTGTTTTATAGTTCGGTTTGATTTACTTTTTCGTTGGATCCTTATAATGACAAAGTAGATTCATTAAAATTGTTGAGAATGAGAAGCAATCGATACCTACCGATACACACATCTATAGTCAGAACAGAGAGGAAACACTAGCACAACGCTCACTGAAACTACAAAGTTCATCTTCTGACACCGATTAGATTTTGTCCACTTATTCTATAAAATTATTGCCATTGAACTATTCTTTTGTTTGTTTGCTTTTGAGGTAAGTTTGTCCACTTTTTCACTCCGATATACGCCATTTTAATTTTATTATTTTTTTACAATTGTTAATAGTCAAATCAAGAATTTATTGTACTTCTTTTTTGTTATTAAAAATCTTTCTTATCTTATCAGCATGTTACTTATTGAATAGTCACATATATATTACACTGGGCGTCAGAACGTGGTTGTAATTCCCAGTATACATATTTGTATATTGCAAGTGTTGCATGTTCTGCAGATTTCTTCAATATTTCTCTTGGAGCACAAAATTTTAATAACTTAATATGGATATTTTTCTCAGTTTAAAAATAAGGCTAAATGGCGCAAAATATCTATACAAACCGCTCTGTGCCCATTTTCTCTTGAAGCATGCTACCCCGAATCTACAATTTCCAGAATCCGCATGCTAAGTTGTTGGAGGCAAATGTTGCAATGCACTGGATTACGCGATTATGTATCTAGCCTTATTCTTAATCTGAGAAATTTTTATATCATACATATTGAAGAGTAATATTTGTATACAAGGTGTTATTCTCAATTTTCTATTTAATATTTATTTCAGTTTTAATGTGGTGATTGAACATTATAAATTGTGGCCCAAAATTTTACTCCGCGTCCTATTTAAACTTTCAAAACTTAAATGATACTTAATATAAGACAAACACCCTGTATATAATTATAATTTATTTTCATTGATATTAATAATCATTAACTCTTGTTTGTTTTGCTACATTTTGTCTGTCTATCTGTTTGTCTTAATTATTGCTGATGCGCCCTCTGACTATATTTGATCGCTAAAATCGCTCGATGACTGATTGTTGCCAATCAACTACCTATTTCTTCTGTGCCTGGTGCCTGATGCTCTTCTTCTTCTGCTTCAACGAAAATATCAAAAATGCAACTAAACTGCTGAAACTAACATTAAAAACGTAAAGAACAAAGACTCCGCAGACGCCAATTACCTCAGTGGCGAACACGAACAATCTGAACCACAACCAGCAAGACGTTCGCGTCGAGCCACGTTCGCGCAGATTTTCAATTTTTCGTCTACACAACAACAACAACACAACAACCAGCAATCACCAAACAACTCAACAACCAATACCAACAATTCGCAACAATCAAGGACATCAACAGGCAAATGTAACAACAAATCCGATCATAGCAGCGGTAACCATAACAGCGAAGAACAAGAATCATTGATGATGCACGAAATGCCAAGGTCGATTAATAGAAGGTCGCCAAGGTTCATGGGATTTAATCGACGTCGAGCATCTATGTTTTCGTGAATAATCCACATTCTTCATGTATTTGTGTCAAATTATCAAGAAAATGCAGACATTTTCTCGCATCGTAGTCGTTGAGCATCATAAAACTTACAAATCGAACAGAATTGAATAGAACATTAAAGAAAATAAAATGTAAACAAAACAGTATACAAAATACTTCCACTTTTTTTTATTTTAATTTTTCAAATTTGTGCACCCTGTATATTAGTAGTTATAGTGAAATGCATTAATTTGTTATTCATTGGATTAATTAACGCATGTTAGATTCGTTTTGGTGTCAATACCTCTTTTGTTTATATTTAAGTTGAGACAAATGAACAAATAGTTTATCACACTTGTGTCAGTTGTTAGCAAATTGTTTAATATTTGTTTTGTTTTTCATTGCTTCGTTATGCCATCTGGTGATTGATGGCTAACTGGATTTCGAATTCTGCGGATCCATGGAAAATAGGTGGAGCAGGCGGAGCAGGCATGGTGTACAAGGTCCCCATCGCCGGGACGCTATGGATTATCGTACCGGTTACATTCGATCCCATCTGCGATCGCCATCAGGCAGGGTCAGATGACCGCCTCACCACCTCAACCAACAACAGCCCGATATTATGGTGGATGCGTCATGTCTGGAATCGTCTTTGATGGTGCTAGTGCCGGCTCCGTCGTTCATCATGGAGGCGGCACTACCAGTGATGTCAGTGGATACGGCGACATTGCAATCGGCACCGTCATCTCCTCTGACTGTCACAGCATTACCACAACACCCACGTACAACAACGCGGCGGGTACGCGACCTTCGTCTCGATCTAGTCCTTCGATCGTCATAGATGATACCACATTTTGTTTGGGTGGCTACAACGATTTGGACATTGTATTTACATAAACTCATTAAAGTATGTCGAAAAAAATTGTACACACGTATAGTACGACAAATTCATACTGTGACTTTACGGCATGCCCAGGTCCAGATGAGCCCCCATGGGATACTTAGGTATTTGCGTGTAGAAATGAAGGTTAGCTAAAATAGCGTAAAGGTATACTATTATGATTAGGAAAGTTATGCAATCAGAATAAAATCAAAGTCTTATTTTTCCTAGAGATCCTGGAGATCAGTAGCGTATTCGTACCTTTAGGTTAATTTAACCGACCTTGTAACTCTTCAAACAAAAAGTTACCCATGGTTTATGTGACATTAGTAAATTGTTATAATTAATTTCAGTCTGAAAATTAAACAAATATGTTCAATTATCAAATAAATTATGTAACTAGGACAATCAAATGAATACATTAATCTACATAAACTTAATCTAAATCGAAAGCTATCCAATAAACAAATTTTAAGATTACACTAAGATTTTAAGATTATCGTAAAATATCAACATCTTCAAACCTTACAAATAAACATTTGAACAAATATATGATCTAAGAACTATATCAATCAAGTAGTAAAATAATACATAAGTTAGTTGAAGCAATGAAACAAATCAACCACAAAACCAAACACCAATATACCTGGTGTTAGACCATAAGGGTGAATATAGGGAATTTACACGGTATATCATCTCTCTGCATATTCCTGCTCCCCATTTGCATGAATATCAAGTGCCTTCAGATCAAATAAAGACAATAATTTTCCAAGTCTTTCGATACCAAAACGTATTTTATTACTTCATAATTACATTTTTAAATTAAAAACTAAAAAAATAGTTTTGTGGTTTCAAAAATGAGTGGCCACGCTTTTAAGAATGATTTTGTGGTTCTAAAATGTTAGCGGTCGTACTTCTAGTAATAATTGAATATTTGTCAGATTCAAGTATTGCTAGAAGTGCGGACAGATCGTGCGGACGCTGTTATTTTAGAACAACATAATTATTCTGAAAAGTGTGGCCGTTCATATTCTAGAACGACAAAATTATTTTTAATATTTATAATTTAAAAATGCAATTATATAGTAATGAAATAAGTTTTTGGTATCACAAGACGCGGAAAATTATTGTCTTTATTTGATCTGATTGAGAATATTTTCATTCAAATGGGAAGCAGGAATATGCAAAAAGATGTGATACGGTGTAAATTCCCTATGTTCACCAGGCATAAGCACCTGGTATCTATTTCTATATTTAAAATGACCACTTAAAATTAATATGTATCAAAGTAATATTATAGAAATTGCACTCAATCAAATAATTAGACACTTCAGCTTATTGGCTGTTATAAGTTATAGTACTTTCGCTAAACGATACGGTTCCGGTGCTGGGACCACCTCAAATTTTATGGCGACAACTTAGGCATTTCAATGGAAGCATCTACAATTCAAAATGCGGCTGAATCGCAAACATGCGGGAAAATTTGCTGCGTCTTGCAAAACGCAGTCCGTATATTAAATAAAAATGTATGATCCCGCACCAAACCCACATCGTCTAGCTAGACCCACATCTATAGGATGTATCAGGAAGCAAGTCTATTTTTCGAATAACACCATTCAGCGAAAGATGGAGTATGCAATTAACTAAATTTGAAAAAAAATATGCTTATTATTAATTTTGTTGAAGATCACTTAGGGCCAGCATATATTTCTTCTATAAAATTCAATCTTTTTTCACATTCAATCGTATCTCCAATCAAAATTTATAGAGCTATTTTTAGAAGAGATAACAAGGAATTGTTTACATTTTTACGTTGAAGGAGGTTTAATCCTAATGGGAAAATTTAAACAGGGTGTCCCATTTTAGACGCGCACAATCGCATACTGCTAAACTAAACTAATCAAGCTACGAGGTTGGTAAGAGATTTTTTCCCTACTAATTTTGATACTCAAGAGAAAAAGCGATTTAATGTGGAGATCTCAACTTATGACCTAAAACAAAAAATAGAATACTCTGTATATTTTTAGTCTCTTAGATTTTTAATTCCAAACAACTTATGTGGAGGAAGAATGTATATATGTATATACCTCCTCAAATTACAAGCAATTGTACTCCCTTCAGCTTAAAAAATTAACAACAATTATTTGTCTCTCTTTAACAACTTAAGTTTTTTGTTTATCTCTAATCCATAAGATGCACATTTTCATCCGTAACGAATTGAAACCAATACAAAATCAGATAGAATTATATTTAAAGGACTTTTCTATTACATACCTACCTGTAATTCAGGGCTGGGATTTTATAACTCGGCAAGAAGTATACTGACATCCTTGTCTTTCTGTACATTTCCATGACTACAATTGTAGCTCTCCATCAGGGGAAAAGAAGATAATATGAAATCATGAAAGGCATAGTCAGACACGCCGACAACTTTGCGCTAATGTATTTTGCCTTTACGGGCTGTAACAATGATGTTATATATTTCTCGCCGATTTACAAAACTCTATGCTTTCCGACTTACCGAAGGTTTAGTGAGGAAAGATATGTAATGGTCAACATTTTTAAATCGGGGTGGAAATTGCACAGAAATTTAATGATATCACAACTTACTCAATCTCATTACCACTTTCCGATCAAAATTACTTTTACGATTGGCCAGTTCTATGAAACCGTAGTGTATATGTTTGGAAAGCTGTGCGGTGCGAATTTTACGCACCGATTTTACTTTTTGAAAAAAAGTTCAATTGTTTTAGTTTCTCAAAAGTTTTGTGAAAATATGGTCCAACGATGAATAAAAGTACAAAACTTCAAAATAAGTCATTTGAATTCATTTAAAATGTATTTAATTTAAATTAAAACTTATTCAACATATGTCATCCAGTGTTGCTCGTCGATGGAGCAAGGAGTTGCTTGCTGTTCGTTCCTTCACATATCCAAAAATAATCTCCGAAAGGTAAAATTGTTAGAAAAAACTTTTATATTACTTAAAAAATTGCAACATTCGGCATATGTACATAGGCTGAGCACAATGAACGCTTCAAATGAGCTCAAAAAGAGATTTAAGACGTGCCAATAAAATAGGCCTCCCGGATTCCCGACTATTTTTACTTTCCGATACTGCCGAAGGTATGTATAGGAAAGTATCGGATTCACCTCAAAAATTTGATGTCAGGTTTTCGACGGATCTACACGAATCTCGCTTCCCTGAGCCCGAAAAATGGTTTTTGGCCTGATGCCCGTGTGTACGCGCGTGTGTGTGTGCGCCTGGGTGTGTGTATGGCAGTGTGTATGTCTGTGACCACCAAGCAACCAATTGGAACTAGGCTTGGCACACCAAGGTGAAAGGACCTGGTGCAAAATTGAGCAAAATACAAACACAAATTTGCATATAACTCTCAAACAAAAAATACTCCCTTTTAGAGATTTTGAAGCCCTATAACATTTTCTCGTAGGATGCATAGTTTGTGAGATAATAATTCCCAACATGTTAAATATGTTGTGACGAAAATTCCCACCTAACTGACCAACCGATCGTAATGAAACATGGCACACGGGTTTAGTCCCGAGGTTAGACGAGCTGGTTCGAAATTGAGCAAAATCTGTCGGTGAAGAAGGGCGCTAGGGCACTTTATCCGAATTTCAAAATATAAATGCATATACCTGTCAAACAAAAATACCCCCATACATACATGCCGATTCTCTACATTTCGAGTTCTATAACATTTCCTCGTAGGATGCATAGTTTGTGAGATATTAATTCCTAAAGTGTCAAATTTGTTGTGAACAAAATTCCAGCCGAACCGACGAAATTGTCGAGATTAAACTTGGTATTCGGATTCACTATCGTAATAGGAAGTCCTAGTTCTAAACTAAGCAAAATCGGTTGATAAATAAGGGCACTTTACTTGAATGTCAGAACATAAATTTGCATATAACTAGTTAAACATTGCAACTAGGCAAAAGCAACAAATATATTCAGGTAGCGTCTAAAATTCTCTACATTTGAATTCCTATAAAAATTTTTCGTGGGATTCATAGTTTGTCAGATTTTAATTTCCAAAATTTCAAGGCTTAGACTGTGACTGACTCTAAGCGCAAAGAACGTAAGTTTACAGTCTAAGCATGTTAATGTATAAATTTGCATATCACTGCGAAACAAAAAATATGATCTTTTATTCTCTACAATTCAATACCTATAACATTTTCTCGTAAGAAGCATAAATTGTGAGATATGAATTCCTAAAATTTGAAATTTTCAAAAAACTCAAAACAATGAACAGCCGGAATCGTATATGCTATGACGACGTATTAGGACCATATATTTCTAGATTCATAGACACTCAATATTGACGAATGAAACGTTATGTGAAGGATATGAAGGTGCAATTGAATTTTTAATACTTTTCTGCTAAAACTGTCTTTTGTTTTAGTGCGTAGCTGCAATGATGGCAACAATTTTCACGCGAAATACCGCACAACATTTCGTTACTTAGTGTACCTATATGGCGGAATTAGTTGCTGAGACAAGAAGACGCTGGAAGGGACTATCGTGCCAAAGGGAGAATTCCTTTCAGCGTTTTTTTGTTTCTGCACTAATTTCATCATATAGTTTCACTAAGTGTCGGAAAGTTGTGCGGTGTCCCGCACCGTATTTTTACTTTACGATCCGATCAAAATTAGTTTAAGGATAGATATGAAGATTTTAGCACGTGATCGGAAAGTAGTGCGGTGCTACCTGTATCGATTTATTTAAGGTAGTTAACAAACAGTGTCCTGTATTGCTTACAGATTTTTTGCTGATCTGGGAATGCAGATTCTACACGGGAGTCTGAAAAAGATGTTTTTTGCTGTTTATGCATATTTGATATTTGATATTTAAATATTACAAGCAATTGATTTGTATGTATTCAGATATATTATTCATTTTTTTTTTAAATTTGCACATTTTTAACTTTTTATCATTCCTTGAACAAAAATGGTCAGGCTACATGCCATATCAATCGAAATTCTTTTCTATTCTATAAGATAAGTCTTTTAAGAAGTGGCCTAACTATTTATTATCAAAGAATAGAGGATAGTCTATAGCTTAATGATTTCTTTTTTTGGACTTCAATTTTCTGGAATAATTTAGTTAGCATTGCTAACAATAAAATCATGAACAGCATCCACATCGGTGTAGACACCAGGTGAAAAAGAATTTCCACAACCACGACCAAAGGATACAATGCCAACCAATACATCGTTAGCTTTCACTGGGCCACCGGAATCACCCTAATAATAATAAAAGAATTATACAAATTACTTATTCCTGTACCTATTCACAATTATTACTTAAATTTATATGACTTACCTGGCAAGAATCCCGTCCACCAAAAATACTTCCAGCAGCACAAAACATTCTTCTTGTCAATTGGAACCGATATTGAATTTGGCACAAGAACCTGAACTCAACTTGCAACTGCGCAGCTAACAGTTGATCAGACACCTCACCGCCGCCTCCACGGTGCGTGGTACCCCAGCCGGAAACCACTGCCTCAGTATGCGGTTTCACTCGGCTTGTTGTCAATGGAAGCGGCTGAACGCTCTCGTTTAGGGTCAAGGGTTGGGCTAGTTGTAGCAATGCAACGTCGTAATCAACATTCTCAGGATTGTATTTTGGATGTGGGATCAGTTTTGAAACGGGTATCGATTGACCATCAGTGTCTGAAAGTTTTGATTGACCAGCTACAATCGTTAAACCATCTACATTTCCTCTGAAAATCATAACAAATAGATTAGAGGGGTTCTCAAACTTTTTAAGAATGGGGCCGTATAAATAAAAGCATTGAAATTGTACTGTATGGGCCGGATTACAAAAAATATTCACACATAAACTACAACTAAGTGAATCTATAAAAATAAGAGAATTGAAATTGTAAATTTTTCTAGGAAAAACTTACTTAAAATCTGCAACGCAATGCGCCGCTGTGACGATCCAAAACTCATTGTAAATTGACCCTCCGCAAAAGTGTTGGTCATTGTATCGGAAAGATATTTGATAAGGATAGTCTTTAATGCTTACTTCAACCCCATCGGTAATTTTTCCCTCTTCCTGGGCACTAACTAATGCAAACAAAATATTTAATTATGTGATTTATAAATATGAATTGTCTTACTGGAACAGGCCAAAGCACCAATCACAAAAACACCTTGCCATTTACTCAAATTCAACATACCGTAATTTTAATTCGAATCACTTAGTTCAGTAATGTTTGGTTTAATGATCAATTATAGTTGTACCTAAACAGAATTATGAATCAACAATGGTTTGTTCCGACGTTTATATATCCTTTGAGTTGGAGTTCGAAGAAATTTCAAATAAGGTATTTTCAACATTTGAACTCTTATATTATGCCAAAGTTCTGATATTAGTAACTAACTTAACGAAACAATTATTTAATTCGAAAATACGTATGACTAAATTCCAACGTTTGTCTTATCCAACAAACCTTACATATTCCTACAAGGTCTTGAAAATATATTTTAATGCGTCAGTCTAGGACGCCTAGGTCTAGTCTAGAAAAATTTTATCGTTGGTTATAATTTATTGATTGTAGTTGGAACAAAGTTATCTAACAATTTTAGGGGTCGATTGCTGTGTATAAATCAACCAAGTGCCAAATTGGGTAAATTTAGGAATACATCCAGTGCATGTTGATTTTGAAACTAAAAAGTAAAAATGGAATTTATGTCTTTGGAATGGCAATAAACCACAGCTTTAAATATGAAAACAAGTCATTATATTTCAATGCCACAAAATGAAATGAGAAACAATTATGTCCATAAAATTGTTCCCATTTTTTAAATTCAAAGGAATATATATTTTGAAGTTAATTTATTAATTTATTGTGAAAATTGCCAAAGATTTCAGTATTTGTTACAACGAAATAGTTTTTTTTTTTGCTTTTGGAACTAATCGCAAGAATTCAAGTAGACCCGTCATAAAAAATGCACACGAGTGCAAAATAGTAATTAATATTTTAAGCAATTAATTTCAAGGACTATAGTGCTGAAGTAAAATACTTAGAAAACCAACCTAATAATGTACATCCGAGTGCTGTAAAGTCAGCTGATTTTGAACCACAGTGCAGGGACGTATGCAGAGATTTTTTCTGGGATGAAATAGTTTCGTATATTTTGAAAATTATCTATTAATTTAGTGTGAAAAATAGCAAAGATTTTTTGCATTTAGATTCGTTTCAAAATTTGTTGCAACGAAATAGTTTTTTTTTTGCTTTTGCAACTAATCGCACGAATTCAAGTAGACGCGTCATAAAAAATTTACGAGGGTGCAAAATAGTAATTAAAAATTGAAGCAATTAATTTCAAGGACTAGTGCTGGTAAAATATTTAGAAAAAATACCTAACTAAGTTGAAATTAAAAATATAAACGTTTTAGGAAAGGTTGGTGTTTTATGTAAACAGTGTTACCATTACCAACCTAATAATCTACATCCGAGTGCTGTAAAGTCAGCTGACTTTGTACCACAGTGCAGGGTCGTATGCAGGGATTTTTTTCTGGGATGAACTATTTTAGTATACTTATTTTGAAAATTATTTTATTATTTATTAATTTATTGTAAAAAATAACAAATTTTTTTTGATTTAGATTCGTGCTCGAACACCCTAACACGGTCTTACCACAGTGTATCGTAGACTGTTTTATTATCACAGAATTCGTAAAATTAAATAAAAACAATTACCAAAGGTGTCTTATTACTTGTGTTAATCCAATATATTTATTATATTGTTAGAAAATAATTTTTAAGTTATGCAGAAATATTGAAATTATCATCGGCATATTGATGGTGACATGGTGTTATCAACAAAAGGCGTTTCATGACGTCGTTGCTTTGTTATCTATCGCAAAAACAAGCGTAAAACGAATTTTTGTATTTTTTATACCTATACTTGCTTGTCACACATACACAACTTTTTCATTTTTTTTTCGGAAAAATACAGGTGCATTTATATATTGCTATTTCATACATCGAACAGATATGGAAAGTAACTAAACATAATTTTAAATTCAATTTATTTTTACCATATTTTATTTTTTTAACAATTTGTATGGACAGCGAAACTATTGCCACGAAAATAAATTAGTTTTTTCAATAAGCTTGACCAAATATGTTGCTACCATCGCAAATGCTATGGATTTTTTTTGGTTTTATTGGTTTATGTACGACTAACTTCACATACGATCAAGGTAACTAAAGTTTTACGAGTTTTTTTTAACTTTCCAATTGAACTAAAATTTTGTTTCATACAGGGTCGCAAATTGATAACAGTGAAAGCACTAATGAAACATCCTCATCAGAAATATATGACGAAGACACAGGAAAAATCATCGGAGGTGTAGTGATAACAATCGATGAAGTACCTTGTCTCGTGTCTGTTCAGTACGGTCCTTTCGGCGATTACTTTGCCCACCGTTGCGGGGGCTGTTTGGTATCATCCAAATACGTCCTGACGGCGGCTCATTGTATGGTTAGCGTGACCCAATCGAAGCAACTGCGTATCCGAGCCGGCTCGTCAAGACAAACGACTGGTGGTCAAGTGAAAGGCTGCCGGAACTACATAATACATCCACAATACGACGCCAAAACTTACGACTACGACATCGCCATATTGGAACTTGTTAGTCGCGTATGGTTGTATAAACCACTTAACATCCCCCTAAAACGCTTTTTTTCGTGGTTGCTACCACGACCACGTGCACCACAGGCAGCAGAATTGTCGACGGTGATAGATGTGCCGGACAATGCTACGTTATACACCGCCGGATGGGGGGCGACGCAAGTTGGTGGTTTTGCAGTGGATACTCTGTATGCGGTGGAACTGCCCTATGTCAGTCCTACTATCTGCAAAGCAAAGTACTCGCAAACTAGGATTTCTAATAATATGATTTGTGCTGGGTATAAACAGGGTGGCAGAGATACTTGTCAGGTAAAAATTTTTCGCTTAGAGTCAGCGCGCGCCATTTAGTGCTCATAGCACTCGCAGCGTGCATCGGACCGTTCCAAATTTTAAGCGCTATTTTCCATTACTTGGCATATTGTAGAGTGTTTGTAATGTTGCGATCCTAATGGCTTGGCTCCCAACATTACGAACACCCAATATCCCAATTAATGGAAAATAGCGCATAAAGTTGGGCATTGTGCGTTGCAAATGACATAATCGACCCTATAAATTTATTTTGTTTTATTAGGGTGATTCTGGTGGTCCCATATTCTATCTACAGAAGTTGATTGGAATCGTGTCTTGGGGTGACGGTTGTGCCAAAGCTAATAAACCGGGTGTTTATTCTAGAATCCCGGAGTTGATAGGTTTTATCAAGAAGTATGTTAAATTTGATTGATTCAACTTTACTCAAATTGTCAAATGGGATATTTAACTTTTGTAATATATTATACCTTACTTTTCGCCAGAGTGCACCCTGCAAACCGCAAATGTAGTTCCCACCTTAAAAATTCCCTACCAAACCAAACCATTAAATTGCGCATAATAGAATTCTATCGTAATTCTTACGACAGAATTCAAAACAGTTATAAACCTCTCCGGCTGGTTTGCGTCTATACTATTTAGTCTAGACGCAAGTCAGTCAGCTCACTAGTTTTGCATTTTTTAGGAATTAAATCTCACAAACTATGCATGCTACGAAAAATGTTACAGGTATGAAAATGTAGAGAATTGACAGCTCTACAAGGAAATACGCAAATGATTGTTTTGAGATTCAAGTTAAGTGCCCTAGTGCTCTTCTGTACCGACCGTTTTTGCTCAATTTCGAACCAGGTCGTCCCATCTCGACAAGTTGCTTGGTTCGGCTGGAATTTTGTTCACAGCGATACACACACGCGCCCTTGCACCCACACACACACATTTTAGGAAGTAATATTTAAAAGTCTAGCCACATACATCCGGTCCATTTCATGACAGGTAGTCCGCGACACCCTGGTATGGTGGAGTGGTCACTTTTAACCAGGGATGGCAACCGGTTTCGCAATACCGGTTAATTAACCGGTTAACCGATATTATGTCAGTTTTTCGGTTAACCGAAACCGAAATTTTAACCGAAAAATATTTTTGAGAATTAACCGGTAACCGAAAACCGATTTCAAAAGAAACCGAAAAGAAAAAAGATAACCGAAAACCGATTTCAAAAGAAACCGAAAAGAAAACCGATAACCGAATCAAATTTTGAAAGAAACCAAAAATAATATGATGAGGCGAGTTTGACGTATATTTTGTTTTTCTATTCAT